>CAUYPK010095582.1:0-94038 GCA_963574355.1 Loris lydekkerianus | reverse complement strand
CTCCACATTCACGCCAACATTTCTGGTTTTGGGATTTTGTTATGTGGGCTACTCTTACTGGGGTTAGGTGATATCTCAAAGTAGTTTTGATTTGCATTTCTCTGATGATTAAGGATGATGAGCTTTTTTTCATGTGTTTGTAGATCATGTAGAAACTTCTTTAGAGAAGTTTCCTCCTAATTTACTGAAAAGTTAGAAATTGTCAGAGACTTCTCTTCATATTCAGGAATTGACACAATACTAACACTCTCTTACTTCCTTTTTCTCCATCCCTTCAGTTTTCCCTTTCTGGCTTGCTTTCTTCCTGTTGTTGAATCACTTCGCACTCATTCCAAAGAGTTAAAAGCCAGAGTTTAAACAGAGGCTCCTCACAAGCAGCATAAGGTGGCATTCAGATTTATGCTGGAGAGATGTTAACAAAGGTGTCACTATGGGTCTCAAAGACAAAGTGCTTTAAAATAAGGTAAATATTGCTTCATGATATTAATTAATTTGTATGTAAAAAAATTAAGGTGAAGAGGAGTTCCATTAGGCCCTGTTTAAATCCTATGGGGTTCATCACTGTATTCTTATTTTCTTTCTTGTTTTTTGTGGCCAATGTCTCAAACTTGCTCAGACAAGACTCCAACAACAACAACAACAACAAATAGCTGGGTGTTGTGGTGGGTGCCTGTAGTCCCAGCTACTCGGGAGGCTGAGGCAAGAGAATCCCTTAAGCCCAAGAGCTGGCAGTTGCTGTGAGCTGTGACACCAGGGCACTGTACTGAGGGCAACAAAGTAAGACTCTGTCTCTAAAGAAAAAAAAAGAGTCTGTGACCACTAACTCATTCCCTGTGCAGCTAATTTTGACCCATGACTTTGCTGAAACTGCAAATGAGAAGATCATTAATGATTTAATCAAATTATAGAATCTCCTCGAGTAAGACCTCGGCGATCAAGTAGTGTCACCTCTTAGCTAATGCTGAGATCACATCTGTGGCATTTGCACTAGTGTGCATTCGACCTTCCCTTCACCATCTGGAAGGGGAGGAAGCTAGTTCACAAAGCAGCCCATTCTAATTTCCAGTAATTGTAGATTGGAGATGGTTTATCTTTGTACAAATACAAGCCCTGTAACTTCAACAAATGAGCCTCATTCTGCTCTCTGAGGTTTTATGTAGGTCTCACTCTTCTTTATCAAAATGAGATGGCCACCTGCAGAGCTGTAGCAGATGAGTGAGAAGATAGCGACCAATAAGCCTATAATTGGTAAGGCTATAAACTGCAGACAATTGGTTCTAAATATTAGGATCTTTATCAGTACAAACATTTTCCTAAGTGAAAGGATGCTCACAAAGTTTGCAGAGCAGCTTAGTCCTCCCATGACAATGTGCTTATTACTTGTGACATACAGCAAAGGGAGAAAGGAAATATCGTGGACATGAACACTGGTAGCAACTGCATTCTGAAAACATACATAGAAGAAAAGAAAATGGCACATTTTGTGGGAACAATGTGATGAAATTATCAGAGTTGATTTTTCTTAGGAAAAAGGACCAATAATTTGGAGTCTGGCTTATCACTCTGTAATAAATAGAATGAGTTGACAGACGATACCAGAGTCAAAATTTTTTAATTAAGGTATTATGTGTATATAGCAAATTCAAAAATGTTCAGTTTATAGTTTGATGATTTGGGGCTACCACCAAAATTCAGATACAGAGTATTTTCATCACCCTAAAAAGATTCCTTCTGCTGCTTGCAGTAAGTCTCCCTTTTGGACCCTTTCTGAGGCAGCCAGGGATCCACCTCTGTAGGTTTTTTTGTCTTTTCTGAATCTTCATATAAAGGAAGCCACAGGGTACATTCTCTCTGGTGTTTCACTTCCTCCACTTCACATATTTTGGTGACTTATCCATGTTTCAAGCATCTCCATTTCACACCCTCCGGTTGCTCTGCAGTGTTTCATGGTGTGGATACAGCACAGTTCGTCTGTCCATCCCTTGAGGAAGATTCAAGTTGTTGGCAGATTTGGGCTATTCTGAATAATGCTGCTGTAAACATTGACATATACATCTCTATGTGGACCTAGGTTTTCATCCCTGTTTAGTAAATAAATACCTAGGAGTAAAAATTTCTGGCTCATTTGGGAAACGTATGTTTAACTTGATAAAATTTTCCGAAGTGTCTATACCATTTTGCATTTCCCACATGCAACAGATGCCAGTTCCAGGTGCTCTGAATTGTTGTTAACACCCCATGTCATCAGTCTTTCCAGTGGGGGGAGAGTGGGAGGCATCTCATTGTGGTTGTAATTTGCATTTCTCTGAGGATTACTGATAGAAGGCATCTTTTCATATGCTTCTTGCCCACTTCTATATCTTGTGAGATGTCTGTTCAAATCGTCTGTCCTTGTTTAAATTGGGTTGTTTGTCTTCAAAATGGATTTTTGAAAGAATCCAGGAGTCTCTGAGTTTTTGTGAACACTTTCATATGTGTAAAAAGTAACAAATCTAGTGGGTAAACAGAGGAGAACTCATCTGAGGAAGAGACAGGGCGGGAGCTAATGAGCCTCTTTCCCCAGCGTAGCTGAGTGGCACACTGCTGTGCCCCATGCACCACTGGTTTACTGATACCCATGGCAAGACGCAAATGCAAAACGCTGACATGAAAATGGCAGCTTCTAGAGATAGAGGCTTTGGGTGTTTTGTTTTGTTTTGCTGTAGAGTCCAGACATGTATTCTTCTGAACTGAGGAGATAATAAACCATTTTTTAAACAGAAGCTCCTCCAAAATAGCATGAAGTGACATTCAGGTTTATGTTTGAGAGATGTTAACAGAGCTATGTTACCATGGATCTCTAAAGAGTGCTTTAAAATAAGGCAAATATCGCTCAATGATCATTAATTCATATGTTTGAGTGAAAACAATAGCACATAAATATTCTGCATTTTTAAAATTTAAAATATGATGTTTATATATAAGAGGATATAAAATGGTTCAATAGTAACAATATTTTCTTATTTTAGATGGCAAAAAGATTTACGTATTACTGGTTAGCCTATAGTTATGCAGTATAGTACATGATAATTTTGTACCAACAAGTCATTTTCACATAGTATTTATTTACTACCATTATGTATATTGTGAGATACTCTTGGGAATTATGCAACATAATCTTACTAATTTTTGTAGCTTGCCTAAAATGTTTAGGAAGCATGGAATTTTATGCTCATTTTTATAGGATGAAATAATAGGCATATATTTTTTGAGGGATATCCAGGCCACAGTGGATTCTTTTTTTTTTTTTTTCTTTAATGTCCAATTCAGATTACATAAATAACTTATATTTTGTGCTGCTGTAGTTTAATAAATTGAGTGTACAAGAAATGAAGAGACAAGAGATGAGATGGATTGGGAAGTCAAACATGATGAAAGTCTTTGTGAAAATAATAAGGTCACATATTGAAAAGGATAATCTTTGAAATGGAAACCAGAAAAGACAAATGGTATAGAAAACTAGCAGCATAGCCATAGTGCAAAAAGGGACCACTTCAGCCTCCAGACTCAGGGAGTCTAATTCAAGAGCATCTATTTATTTCTTCTTGGCTAATTTGACCACCAATAAAGACACAGATGGTTTCCCACAGTGCACAGTGCCCAGCATGGAAGAGGCAGTAGGTACAATTTGGTGAATTACATGGAAATTCCCAAGAACTCAAAGAATTCTATTCAGAATAAAACTTTTCTTAAAAAATCTTTTATGTCTGATAACAAGCACAGATACTACAAAGAGGTTTTGCTGAGACTAGGCTAATGCAGCCTGAGTTATCTGAATAATTCCTGAAAATCAGACTATTTTCAAACAAAAACCATATCCCAAGGGCCCCATCAGCCAGCTCCCTTCTCATCACAGAGAATCACATTGAACTCAGAATAGATGAGAACACATTTTATCTTCAAAGATACATGCTGATGCACACTGATGCTCAAAACACTCTCAAATGTAGGGTATTCCTTTATATCTGTATCTGTAAACTTAGGAGGGATAGAGTGGGTTGTATTATCTCTACCACTTACCAACCATTTTTCTCAGTTCCCTCCTTGTGAACACAAGTTTGTTGGTTTGTTTTCTGCTTACGTGTAATTCCCACCTTTTCTCATGATAAGTCAAAATAATGAACAGGGTCTCAAACTATAAATTCATTATTATTAAAGTAAAAACCTGGATGAAGAAAAATTGATGATTAAAGGTGATAAGTCAGTTGAAGCCCAGGAAAGGTGCAGCAACCTCTTGGAAGATCCTACATTGAAATGACATAAGTAAAGTTTATCCATTAAGGTTCTTAAAGAATTTAATAATGAAAACAGTCCTTTTACCTTGGCTGCCAAGACTCTCAATGTTACAGTTAAGCCTCAACTGCAGTAACTAAATGATTATCGCTAACTTCTGGCATGATAACTTTTTTTCTTCCATTGTTTTCCTTTAAACTCTTTATTTAGTTTAAGTTTTTATCAGTCTGACCAGAAGGTACTTTTTCTTATTTTAAGTGCTTGCCAATCTTTTTTGAGTGTAGATAGAGTGCCAGTTAAAACATTCATTTATAACAATGAAAAGAGCTTTAGCATTATGAGCTCTCAAAAAGCCAGTGAATAGGCAAAATTAATTTAGTAGCTGTTTCTTGTCTCTAACCTCTGATTTGCCGTGGCAAGCATTGGCATGGAGATTTCACTGCTTTATTTTATTATATGTTCAGAGAAACTATTCAGAGGTACAGATTAGAATGTATGGCACTACTTTGTTTTTAGAAAGTTATAAAAGGACTTTAACACGTTATGATTTAGACACTGTGTTAAGGAGTTTTTAATATTCCTCTAATCTAGTCTTCATAGAACCACTCAGAGCTATCACAGTCATCATTTAATAGTTGACAAAACTGAAGCCCTTGGAGATCCACACAGCAAAGATTTGAACCCAGTGCTGTCTGGCAATGCTTTTGTCCACCGTACAAGTACCTTCTTAATGAACCCCCGTAAGGATCATTTCAGCCAACCAGTCTCTCATGCAGAATGACATTTAAGTTATCCGTATAAATCATTATCTTCAAAGCCATCCCTGCCCTTTCCTTGGGAACATATTCTGATGTTCAACATCCTCCTCAAAGGAATCAAATTCCTCTTTATACCTAAACTTATCTTTTATATGATTTTCCAAGTTCTTTTTCTTTTGTCTTTTCCTCAGTTCAGGGTGGAACTCTCAGACACATTGACTATACATTATGGTAGACGTGAAGGAAGATACAATTCTCAGATCTTTAGGTATCAATAAAATAGAAATCATTAGGTGATCCAATAACAGTACAATAGGGGTTTCAGAATTGTTCCTCACAATCTTTGTTAGCTGTCCTAGTTTTTCAGAACCCAATGTTGTCATCAAATTCTATGAGGAAGAGATTTCCCCATTTCTAAGTTATATTTTGTCTAAAATGGAAGATTATCCTCAGAAAATAGGAAGTTGGGGGAGAGGGGTGGGCACTGGTGTGCTTTCACCTCACAGGCACAATGTAAGGGTACATGGCTCACCCCCTAGCTGAGGGGCACAACTACAACAGGGACTTTACCGAGCAAACACAAACATTGTAACCTTATTATAACCTTACATTAACCTGAAATTTAAAAAAGGAAGTTGATTTAAAAAAAAAAAAATCATTGTTTTATTTTTAGAATGTAGTTTAGGGCCCAGTGATATTTTAGTTTTGTGTCTCACCTGATGCAAAATAAGACATTCATTGTAAATGAAGAATTTAGAATGTCATTTGTTCATGTCCAAGATGTGTAAGGGCATCTTTACTCCCAATTTCCTCAGTTTTTATGTTGTGTTTTAATCAGAAAAAAATGGAGATGCCATAAAACAATAAATTCCATTGTTAGCTAATATCATTGCAGCTCAGCTATGGTGGACTTGGGACAACGTGGTGGCTTGATTTCCAGTGGCTGAATGCCCTACGCTTGCTGATATGAAAGAATTCAGTACCAAGCAAAGCTGCTTATTAAACAAGCCTTTGCCAAGTTCAAGAAACTTTATTTTTCTTGCCACAATATAAGGAACTAAATGCAATTATGCCAGCTTCCAATTTATCCCCAGCAATGGGAATCTGTGAGAGCTTGGAGGGTAAGATGGGTGTGATGAAGAAAGTTTACCTTTATTGTGTGTGTTTAATACGCTACCTTGCCAAACTTTAACCAGAGCTTCCAACAAACAACAAAATAGACTTATTTGAGTCTCCAGGCTTTTATCCCTACCTCCACCCTGCTCTTCATTCCCTCATGAAGGAACTAACAAGCTGTGTTGTGGCCAAAAGGTAGGCAACAGGAAAGAAAAGAAGAAAATGCAGTCTGGTTTATTACAGACTCTGGCTAATTGGCATCCAAATAATTAAGAGCTGGATTTAAAATAAAAATACTCAACACCTAATAGAAGCTCAGTGATGAATAGGGCACAGGGAAGAATGCTGAAATTGTTGGAACATTTATCAACTCGTAGGAGTCCAAAGGCTGTGAACTGAAAACAGAGTTAAATAGAAATAGAGATCCCAATAAGAAAGGAAAAATTAGACAGCTAGCTGGGAGCAGCTAACTCAAAAGATCATCTTTCACTCTCAGCAATGAAATGGTAGGCAGTGGGCAGTTTGAATAAGGTTTAACTTCAAAAGTCCTATTTTTAAAGCTTGCATTATATTTTACATATTTTTGTATAAGTGACCTGTCTATAAACTAAAGATAAAACCCCAGGAGAAACACTTCTCCAGGTTCCTGAAAGTGGAAGGTGAAGCAATCACTCAGAAGATTTCAAGGAAAACAATTTCACTTTTATCTAAATTAACAGACAAATTCACTCCAAAGTTTATACTTTGCTTTAATTCCAGCACTTAACTGTTGTTGGCTAGAATTGATCATCAAAGGCAATGTATTTGGTAGGTGTTAAAAGACCAATCTTAGAAATTCAATACTAAATTATAGTATTTCTTTTTTTACAGAGTTACCATAGAGATGGGTTCTACACAAACAGACAAGACATTTAATAAATGGCAAGAAAGGAAATTGCCTATGTGCACTTTAAAGGGTGACTCCTTTCTGTACCTTGCTGCTCTGCATGCTTTGGAAAATGGCTTTGGAAAATGCCAATTTCAGACTCAGTGCATCTCTACATTGCAGCTATTCTTCCCTAAAAAGAACATCAGACTACCAGGCTTAAAATGGTACAAACACTGCTGAATTGACACGCAGTAGCCCGCAATGAACTAGTATTTCTTGTGAAAACATCTCACCATTCTCTGAACAACTTGCTTAAACTGAATATCCACTGTTGTTCCCTTGGTGGGAATTTCTGGAAACTCTGGGTGGAAATGGTAATTCTGGAGGCATTTATCTTCAGAGTGTCCATGGATCCTGGGATTCATAGTCTTACAATATTTCCTGTTTTCCCAAAGACCAAGAACTCTGGGAGATCAAGAGATGATGTCTTAGCTAGGAATTAAGGTATCTATCTGGGCTCCAGTGCTAGCTTTGCCACTAGCAAGTTGTGACCTTGGATTATTTAGGTAGCCTAGCTAAATTTTATTTTTCTCAAATCTAAAATAAAAGCTGTATGTACTATATTGTTCTTTAGGTTACTCAAACCCTCATGAGTCCTCATGATCTTAAATTAGTAAGATCTTAAATTACATCATTACCCTTTGGACTCAAGGGCAAGGATTTTTAAATCTGATTGACTTGGTTTACAAGATAAAATCATGAAAGTGCTGGACTAGCAGGTCTCTCTCTCTGAACTGTGCTGGGCAGGATGCGAGTACAAGAGCCCCATCTATGGTATCAGTGCCTTCCTATGCCTGTCCCTCCCTAGAGATATTAGTGCCTCATACCCAGGTTGGAAAGGAGGAGAGGAACCAAGGGTTCTATTTTCTTCCCTCTGGCTGAGGTCTTAGGCCCCTGTGTTGTTGCTGAGCTCAACGCAGCCTGACTTGCCCTATTTCACATAATGTCCCAATGTCACCTGTATGACCTCTTGATGATTCTAAACCTGATGAAAAACCCAAATCCTTATTTACAAACTTTTCCTCCCCTCTTTTTAGGTAGAATTCAAATACATACATTTAAATTTCATCTCAGGAATAGTTCAGAAAATTTCGTATATTCTCAAGGTATCACTAAAAACCTAAACTATTAAAACGACATACATTCACAATGGTTAAGTCCTATTCATTATGCCTCCTGACCTATTTCTTTCTACAACTCAATATCCTTCACAATGTGCAAAACAGATGGTGGCAAGATGAATGAACAATAAATTATAAGGAAGGAAAACTCAATCAACCAGGAGCCAGGAACAAAAGAAACGCTGGAAGGATATCCTGCAGCTCAACATCTAATATTCACACCCACATTCCAGAATTGCTACCACATAAGGAGCTCTTGGCACAAACTTACGTGTCTTCAGATATACAGATGTATAATAAATGCTTGCAGGCATGTGTGTATAAGGGAAAAATCAAGAACCCATTTATTTATAGAAAACAAGAAGAAAATGATATTTTCAGAATTAAGCATTTGGGTTTTTCTTATAGACTGATTTAAAACTACAATGCTGGCTGAAATCTGTTATTACCAGGAGTAATATGTCACTTTTCCTTCTGTGCTACCTTAACTTTACACTTATTTTAGAAAAGATACTAAATACATATACAAAACGGTGAACACCTTGTCTTTGTAATTTATGGTATTTTTTGTCACATACTTACTACAGATGTGGTATGTTCACACGGGTTATGTAGTTATTCATTGGAATTTTTCTAAAGGGTGAAAATGACCTGATTTTGCCCTTTAGAAAGTTTTGAGAGGAACAGGAATGAGACTTGGACTGGCCCTGTTTATTTGTGAGCATATGCCGAGTATTCTTGGGCTTCCTTGAATAGTACAAGTTAAGCCTCATAGCCTTGTTTCTCCAGAATTTCTCCCTTCTGTTAGCGTTCATAAAATCTGAGAGCTCTCCCAGATTCCCAGCGAGCAAGCAGCCTTATAACTAGAACCGCACCCGGCTCTATCTTCACATGTTTCTAAAATGAGGAGGTTGCCAGTGCAGCGGAGATGGAGCAAGCCAAGCCGTATGACATGTGTGATTTGATGAGATTTTGGAGAGAAGGGATATTTAATACGTGATCTTGTTGATATCATTTCATGTGCTCTCAGCTGGTCCGTTCAGGGGTGGAGGGGCACTGGCAGGTTCCAGCAGCCTAGAGTGGCTCTTGAGCCCCTGCCTGAGGATAATCATTATTGACTTTTTTTTTCCTCCAGTTTGTTTGGCTTATTCCTAGGGCAACAGACATTTCTGCTAACATTTGGCCATGAAAACATTGAGTTAGAAGTGATAGTGGATTAGAACGTTTTAAAAAACCAATTCAGAACCTATACGAGTTTTATGTTGAGAGGCAGGCAAGTTAGTGGTTAAGCCTTCAAAGATGACAGCCCCAGAGTGCCCCTCACTAACAGGAGACTGCTGACTTGCCTGGGCCTAATGTCCTATCAGTAAAAGAAGGATACAAATAGTGATCTCCGTAGAGGCTTTTGTTAGGCTTAGATGAATTAATTCATTTCAAACATTTAGAAAGTAACCTGCTGCCAAGTAAGTTTTGCATTAGGCTACTTTTGAAATGTTTTCTTTGAAGTTCAGTGTTTTAACGTTGGATACTTCATGAAAATAAATGATTTAGCCACCACACCTACTCAACACAGTTGTTATGCCCCTTCCAATATTTCACTAGGTTGTTACTGATCCATTCATCAAATATTTACATCTCCAATGTGAGAGGCAAGGTGCAAGGCAGGCGAGATCCAACAGTGCACAGGAGACACCTGCAAAGGATGCCCTTGACCCCCTTCCTCACGAGACTGATGGTCTGCTTGTGAAGACACATGATAAATAAGTAAACCAACAAATCAAATAATTGTGGGTTGTGATTAGTGTCTCAGAGGAAATCAATGAGAGCGATAGTGGGGTCTTATGTTAGGGAGAGGAGACGTGGCTTTTTGAAGGAGGTACTGCTCAGACTTGTGGACAAGTGGATGAAGTGAGAAGGCATGAAGACTCAGGAGTAGACAGTGTGGTCAAAGAGCTGGAGTGGCTGGAGCAGAGGGAGAAAAGAAGAGGAAATCAGAGTGTCAAGGGCTTCCAAGCCAAGGAATTACATGCAGTGATTTGCATTTCCTAAGGATTCCACTAGCTGCATTGTTGAGAGCAGATTGAAGGGGGCAGGTATGGGAATGGGGAGACCAGGTACAGTCACAGAACTCTAGATCTAGAGAGAGGATGGTGGCTGGGCTGCGTGTTGGCAGTTGGGGGCTGTTAAGGGGTGGATTTGAGACTTTTGAGGTTGTGTATTTCCAGGAATTTATCCACTTCTTCTATGTTTTCTTGATTGTGTATGCAAAGGTTTTGATAGTATTCATGGATTATATTTTATTTTTCTGTGGTATCAGTTGAAATGTCTTCTTTTCCATTTCTTTTCTTTTTTCTTTTTCTTTTCTTTTTTTTTTTTTTTTTTTTTTGTAGAGACAGAGTCTCACTTTATTGCCCTCAGTAGAGGGCCGTGGCATCACACAGCTCACAGTAACCTCCAACTCCTGGGCTTAGGTGATTCTCCTGCCTCAGCCTCCCGAGTAGCTGGGACTACAGGTACCTGCCACAACGCCCTGCTATTTTTTGTTGCAGTTTGGCCAGGGTTGGGTTTGAACCCACCACCCGCGGTATATGGGGCTGGCGCCCTACCCACTGAGCCACAGGCATTGCCCAATTATTTATTCTTCTTTATCCTTTTTTCTGTATCTTTGACTGAGACTGGGGTTGTTCAAAAGCCTTTTCTTTAATCTCTGAGATTGTTCCTTCTATTTGAACTAGCATATTGTTGAAGCTTTCTTCTGTATTTTGAAATTCCCTAAATGTATGGTCCCCATCCCTAGTAATGGTCCATGGCCTATCAGAAGCAGGTTGAAGAACTAGGCCTTCCCCTCTCTCCTCTCCCATCCATAGAAAAAAATTATCTTCCATGAAACTTAGGAACTGGACCAAAGGGTGATTGAGGGAAGCAGCCTTATCTGTATTTACAGCTTCTCCCAATTGCTCACAGAACCACCTGAGCTCTTCCTCCTCCCACCCACTACCAGTCTGTGGAAAAATTGTGGTCCATGAGAACAATCCCTGGTGCCAAAAAGGTTGGGGACTGCTGCCTTAAATGACTCTTTCATTTAAGTTATCTTATATTCTTTCTTATATTATCCTTCTCTTTAACTGTTTTAGATTTTTTTCATTCATGTTCTGAAATATTTTGGAGCTTCTTTGTGTTGGTTACATTTTTCTTAAGTTCATATTCTGAATTTCATTTTTGACATTTTAACCATTTCCTTTTATTTGGGATCTGCTGCTCTAGAAGTTTTGCTATCCTGTGGAGATATCAAACTAGCTTGTTTTATTTCAATTTGTCAGAGTTCCTTTGCTGAATTCTTCTTGTCTCAAGCCTCTTCTCATGGTACAGGGCAGATAAGTTTGCAGCACACCCGTTTTCCTTTGCTGGGGGCTCTCCTATTTAGTGAGCCGGGGAGACACTTTCTGCATGCTTGGTGCTTAACAAAGCATCACAGATAGAAAAATTTGATTCTCATATCATCTGTGTGCAGTTTTGTCACTTCCCTGAAGAGAGTTTTATGTATAGTTCTCTGGAAGACTGACCCAGTAGGATAAGGGCAGATGCACTAAGAGCTTATAATTTAGCTGTTCTGTGCTGTTGTGTTCCCCTGTGATTGTCATGGTCCAAGCTGGTACTGGATAATCCTTGTGCAGAATGGTGAGTTGTTCCCCAGAACACTGGTGGAAGCTTGGGGGTTGTGGGAGGCCTGGCTGAGTCCCTCATTGTGGAAGTTTGTTCTGCCCAGGTCTCTCTCCAGTAGTGGCAGTGGCAGCCGGCCGAGACTATCTAGGTGGTGGTCAGAGGTGCCAGGTCTGTGGATATTCAGTCCACTTTGGTCCAGGTACAATTGCAGCTAGTAGGTACTTGGTGGAGTATTTGACTATGGAGGTGATTCCCACCCAGTGGTGTTGGGGGGCTACATGGGCAGTGTCATAGGGTCAGTCAGCTGCAAAGGAGGCTTAGGGGTAAGGGCAGTGGGGTCCGTTGGTAACATGAGAACCACAGGGATGGGGCCACAGGCCAGGCCCATGAGCAGCTAATGCTGTCTCTCTGCCTAGGTCCTGTAGCTGCCACAACACTTCTCAGATGTTGACCACTGTGCCCATTCTGCTCAGATCCCCTGTCTAGGGGGAGAGGCAGGTGGCTCCTAGTCACAGGGCACATGAGAACATCCCTTCTCCCTGCTCACTCTCTAGTCTGGCTAGGGCAATATGGAGGTAGCTGCAGAAAAGCCAAGTCTCAAGTAAACTAGTCTCTGGTCCTGAAGCTCAGAATGGTGTCAGTTACAGCAACCTGGGAACAGATGCCACTGTTTCCCTGCTGTGTGCACTCTCTGGTGCAATGCTGCTACACAGCTCCTTGATTAATTCGGGGGGTGTGTGGTGGTTGGGAGAGGCACCTCACAGATCAGGTTTCAGTTTCTGCGGGGGCAACCTGGAGCACTGGGGGTGAATACCTCCCTGAGGTACCTTCTGATCTTGTCAAGTGGATCACCTTATCACCCCTTCTTTCATTCTGAGTGTCCTTCATCACTGCTCTGATGACTCAAATGCTTTCTCCAAAGGTTCATTCATAGGAGGGCATCAACTTGCAACTTTCAACCTTCTCCTTCAGAGTGGTATGCCTGGGCTGCTTCTAGACCGCCATCTTGCTCCTATCCCCCCTAGCTAAATTTTTATAATGAGTAATAAGTCACTGGCACCAAAGCAATAACGTTCACATATTTAAGAGTCAATTTACATGTAATACAGTTAAACATAGGTTCCTATACAATGTGTTGTGGGACAGAAATTTATAGGTGGAAGAGCCATATGATATTTTAGAATTTCTACACTGAATGTGAGGACCCTGGATAAATGTCATACTTTTTGGGGGGGGAGGGGCTAAGTTGCCTCTTGCTTCAGATATATTATCATTGATCTTCCAAATTCTTCATCCCCCTTGGTTTTGGTTTCTGAATTACATGATATTTCAAAAATGCTTTGTAATTCTAAAACTTATAAACAGTATGTTATGGGCAATTGGATACCTTCGTCTTCCCAGTTCAAAACCTTGGGAAAACAATGAACTTCTCTGTAGCTGTTTTCTCATCTGTAACCTGGAAATTAGTAGTTATACTTCTTCAGTGGGTTGTTGTGAAGATTAAATGACTTAGTACCTGAGTTCAGTAAATTCTATGATTAGTATTATTAGTGTAGACGGGCAGAATTCTTAGGAGGTGTGTGTTTCTGTTTCTTCATCTACAACATAAAGATAGCTTCCTTCACAGAAACCAGTGGGAAGAATTTGGTTTATTATAAAATACTGTGTCTTTCTGAGGAAGCTATAATTTAAAAACAAGGTACTAATAGTTTTAGGGGTAGATTGCACCACAGGCACAACATTTGGCTAATGTTATTACATAATGCCTAACAGTCAGAAATGTGGAGATACGTACCTCTTAATGAAGTTTTATTTTCAATTTTTTTCAATTTTATCTGCAATTTTGTATTCAAAGAACTGCCACTACTTTGTATGCATGAACCACTGTTATTATTTCTAGTGTCTTTTTATAGTGTGCTACCGTCATAAAGGATTTGATCTGGATTACGCTAAAGAGCTCAGAGATCATAAATCATTTAAATGAAAGCAACAGAACCAGAGCCAATAAAGAAAGGGGAACAGGATGCAAAGATTTTATAAATAGTTTATGTTTTCTATAACTAGAAAATTTTTCACAGAATAATTTAAAGGATAATTTTAGAATAATTTATACTCTTCTGATTAATATTCATGGAAAGGTGGTAAGCATTGCCCTTCCACCATGAATATGAACTTTCACTATTTGGCTAAAGTAGAAAGTGAACTGGTCCAACCTTCTGGCTGGTCCAACAACACACTTTGCAAAAACGCAAATTTGTCTTCATTCATTATGTTCTCTCTTGCAATTCCAGGTTACTCTATGATTAACTTAATAGAGGAAAATGGATTCAAAGAGCAAGAATTTTTTGTTGATCCATCAAAGTTGTAACATACAAAGGAAGCACAGAAAAAGGAAAAAAATTCGTTAATGTGCACAAAATAATTTTATGCAGTTGTAGTCAAACACAGAAACAATTTTTATTATGGTACCTTTTACTCAGCAGTATATTTTAAGCATTTTTATATCTCTACAATCTTTTGGCAATGCTCGGAAATTGCTGCCTACTATTCAATTAAGTCGATTCACTATAACTTAATGAACCATTAAGTTATAATAACATTTAGGTCATTTCCAATTTTGTATTATTATGAATAATGATTGTGATGCAAGACTAGCTTCTCCATCTTTTAGATGACTTCCTTATAATAAGTTCTCAGATAGGCGATTACCAAGAGTGTCAAAAATATATAAACATTATTGTTTCCCAGTTTGCACTGCTGTATGCAAGTATATGAGTTTCACTCCATTATTTAAACATGGTTGCACTCACTTTTACTTTCATAAGTATAAATTGATGACTATTTGCTGTCATAGTATTGATAACTCTGAAGTTTTGTAGTCTGTATTCAAAGATACATATAGATGAATTTATTCAATTATATTCCATTATATTATTCATATATTACATTATCATTCATACATACACGTGCAAATGCATAAATATATGCTGATATACATAATATATAAATAGCATCGTAACGATGAATCATTTTATCTCCATGCTAAGATCAATAATTTTTTTCTGAAACAGGCATTTCTAGAAATAAGTGATGGCACATAATACTTTAAAGTCTTTTGTTAAGAAAACCCCATAAACTCCCAAAGTGTCGTGTGCATAATCCATCTTTTATATGTGCACTACTATTTTTAAGGGCCTCAAGAATGGATACACAGATTTAGTAAGTAATTCGAAGAACAAGCCCTGCTCTTAAGAAGCTGTTATTTCGAGAAACACAAGTAAGTAGATGAAGGTCTTTCAGAATGGATTACATCTCCTCTTTCCCTAGCTTCTTACTCTTATCTCACATTCTAGTATAGCCCCTCCGAGGAGAAAGGATGGAAAAAAAATTGTTAACAGTGGAGACTTAGGGAAAAATACAAGAGAAAAAATGAAATAAAAGTAGTGATGTGAGTACAGCGGTGCATTGCGTATTTTGAATGTTCGTGAACGTGTGTGAGGTGTGTGTGTTTATGGGGATGTGTGGCTGTATGGTTTGTAGTTAAGAACTCGTGCTGGGTTTAAATTATGATTCTATCACATGCTGACTGTGTGATCTTGAGGCAAGTTATTAAACTGCACTGTGCCTTAGTTTCCTCAGCTGCAAAATGCAGCAATAGTAAAAATTCCCACTTTCTGGGGTCATTGTGGGATGAATCCATGTACAGCCCTCCGAATGTCTTCATCAATGTTAGTTATGCTTATTTTATTGTCACTATATATGAATTGAAATTTCTAAAATTACTTATTTTACCCAGTAAAGAATAATTAAGTAGAAACACTTTATTCCCTTTCATTTTGTGGCATATTCTTTTAGATGCCTGTAAGGTATGATTTGAACAGTATCTGGAAGATTCTATTTTCAACTATATCCTTCACTAATTTGTCAAGTTCCACTATTACAGTCGTTCCCTTTTATTTAGTTGTTTCTACCCCATTTGCTGAGATACAGAAAGGGTTGACATATTACCTCGCTATCTCCTCAGCATCAGCTTGGTTTCAGAACTTTTTCGAGCAGTCAAGACCTCACAGGAGCCCATGCTGTGTCCAGAGGAAGGCCTGGAGAAGGCCTAGAGGGACTCTAAGGCTGCAGGAGGTCCTTCTGGTGGAAGGAGGAAAGGGGTTGACAGCTGGTTCCATACGCTCCCTGGCTATTGCTTCTGGATACAAGATGTAATTCCAATAGTTCAGAATTTCTAGGAAGAACAGATCTAGAACACTCTCTGCATCATACATGAAACAGTGTTTTCCTAAACTCAGTAATCTGTGATCTGCCAGAGAGAAGATTTGATCCACAGAGCTCTGCAGGCAGAAACTGGCTGATGGCAAAGAAAAAAGAGTGAAAAGAAAGAAAAGAATTAAAGAGGAAGTCCTGCTGCAGAAGCATATATTTCTAATGCTGAGAATAAGTAGAAAACTGTTGCTGGACTGAGAAGGTTTTTCAAAATTAAGTGGCACAACTATTTTTAGATTCTGAAAAAAAATGTCATTTCTTTCCACTAAAACTAGTTTTTAGATGCATAAATGGCAACATTTCTAGATGGAAAAGAAAATGAATTTCTACTTAGAACAAGTTTATAGAAAGGTTAATCATATTGATAGAATAAAATAGGCCAATTTTCACTGCAAAGAAATATTACAACGTGCAGAATTACCAGAGGGAAGAACGTTCTCAGGAAACAGCTTTTATTCTCAAGTAGAAATAGCTTTGATTTTTTTTCTCGTTTCCTTTTTATGATGCAGAGATCCAGAACACTTTCTTTTTGTTGTTTTTGCTGCTCATAGACTTTTCTAAATATAAAAAATAATGGTTTCTTCAGTCTGTTCATGGTTGGGTTAAGTCTGAGAGATGACGTTCCTGTCCTGACCTCCCTTGTCACAGTCTTTTATCCAGGACCTGGGGACTGAGGACACTCCCTGGAGGTGCAGTGGCTGACATGCTGTGGCAAACATGGAACTGTCCAGTGCTCTGTATCCTGAAAGGACTGGCCTGTCTTGCCATTGAGAACCTTCTTGTTTAATACCTGCCCCTTCCTCATGTCCTGATGCTTTTCCTTCCTCAGTGTCTCTGAGACCATCAATAGTTTAGAATTTCTGAATAGTTCAGAATAGTCTGAATGTAAACAGTGTGTGTTTGTGTGTGTCCTTCTAGTTCTTTCTAAATGATGAAATAAATCTCATCATTGAAAGTTCAAATACTTATGAAATCTGAAGTTAATAAAGATATATTGGCAAGAGGAAAAGGAAGAGTCCACCTCTGCAGATCAGAATCATACCATGCTCAAAGGCGAGCTGCTTCACGTGGGGTGGGCCTGGGAGCAAAACACCTGGTCGGAAAAAGTATCTTGCTTCAGAGACGAGAGTGGTTTGGCTGCATCTTATGGTCTATTATCTCTTTACTTACAATGAAACTCTCCTCTCTGCCTTTGGAACACTCGCTTTATCTTCTGTCAAGATCAGTTGGAAATGGAGAATGAGAAAGGTTGGCTGCCTCCAGCTCTGGTTCAGCACTCTGGAGGCACACGGACCGGGAGAATATGTTAGCACACACGGATGAGCCGCTCACAGGAGCAGGTGGTTGAGGATGGTTAGTCAAGAAATAGTTCTGAGTTCCAGAATGATGCCATGCGATAGGCAAGAGTTTAAGAAATGCAGTGCAAAGGTGGGTGAGGCAGAGCCCTAGACCAAGGCAACTTACCGTGGTTGCAGGTAGGAAGCCCCCTCTGTGTTCAGCTCTGCTCTCTGAGTATGATCCTATGAGACTGGACTTTCTCAGGGTGTGGAGCCAGGGACCAGAAAACTACAATGCTTGAAAGAAACACCCTCCAAGAGATGCACACCTGGCTGGTGGCTCAGAAATGAACCGTGCAGTTTCAGAGGCCTGTGGTCACTTGAACTTCAGAGTCTGTGTGGCTGCCTCCTAACGCCTTCTCTTCCTCTACCTACATTTTGTCTCTCAGGAATTAAAATATAACTCCTTCCTTCCTTCCTTCCTTCTTCCTTCCTTCCTTCCTTCCTTCCTTCCTTCCTTCCTTCCTTCCTTCCTTCCTTCCCTTTCTTTTCTTCCTTTCTTTTTTTTGGTATAGTCTCACTCTATTGCTCTGAGTAGAGTGCTGTGAATGCTGTGGCATCATAGCTCACAGCAACCTCACACTCTTGGGCTCAAGCAATCCTCCTGCCTCAGCCTCCTGAGTAGCTGGGTCTGAGGCACCTGTGGTTGTTGTTATTTTTACTAGTCAAGTACAATACTGAAAGAAAAGCTTATCTCTGAGCAGCAGTTATGCAGAGGCTAACTCAGCAGATAGTGAAGGTCGGAAAGGTAGAGGTCAAGAACAGGAACAGCAGAACCTTAGCTTTCTGTGGGATTGTGAGCAAACCTTCTCTGTGGTATGAGTTGTATTTCTGAGATAGCTGGGGCATCCTGCTAGGGACTCTGAAGAGCAGACTTCCTCACATCCCATCTTGCACGTGCAGGTACACCCAGGACACACATCTTTACCACACAGTCATTAAAACTCAAAGTATCTGAATTTCAAATATGTCTCTTACTTACTAACATGCTAATACAACCAAGAAGTTCGTAATCCTTCTATCCTTCAAAATCATTCTCCAGATGACAGAGTGTCTGTCACAGCCTTCTCTCTAAAATACCAGTCAAGAACCATCAGTGCTTTCTGAACTCTCTATTATGTGTCTCTATCAGAAATATTGTTGACGTTATTCACAAAAATATGCTTATGAAGTAGAGAGTAGAGGCATGGTGAGATCTCCACTGCTGGAAGCATCTAGCCCGGCAGCAGCCAACTCTGCTGGGTGGTGTCTGGGCCCCTGCCTGCCCCTCGTCTGGCTCGGCTTCTCTGCAGGCCAGCTGAACTTCCCTCTAACCCCACAGCCCAGTCGCAGCTCAGCATCTGTCCCCGCAAGCACAGATTAAGCACCTGCCAGTTTCTAAACACTCTGAAGACCTCTGCTGTCCAGGGAATGGAGAGAGGTTCCAGCTTGCGCAGCACATTTGGGGGATTTCTGATACTCACCATAACTAAATATACTGTGCAGAATTCACATTGTCTCCCACAGATACCTCACCAATTCTCCAGATATTTCTGTCGAAGGAAAATAGCACCAGACACTGACCACCTGTGCTACATCATTGGGAAGGAGGGATCCTCAATCAAGTCTTCCTCATAGACCCAGGAGCAAGATATTCACTTTTTCTGAGATTCTGTAAAAGACTGAGCTCCATGCACTGGGCTTCAGGGAAGACAGAGACACATAAGATCTCAAACAAGATCTTAGGTCATTGCCATGGTGTTGAATACAGGGTTTGAGGTTGACAACCCACAACCGTGGAAAGACACAGGCTCAGCCCATTGCCATGATGCCCCACTGGGAGCCTGGGTATCTTCTCCACTGCCTGCCCTTAGCTGGCCACGGTACACTGTAAATTAGCACTCTTTATGTGTGTGTGTGTAACGCTCATGGTTTTATTAACAGTCTATGTCCATCTTTGAGCACTTATGGAAGTTCAGAAGTCTTCCTACCCTTATCTTGCATGAACTCTATGGTTGCTAACTCACTGAGCACAAGGTTCTCTGCCTGAAATCTCTTTCTTCTTTGAAGACATATCAACAGAGAATTGCCCTTATAGCTCATTTAAAAATACCTTTGTGTTTATTTGATTGTCTCCATTTGGGACTTGTACATCTCTATGCTAACATGCATGCCTTGATAGGAATAAATCTTTGTATATCCTCTAGTTTCTACTTTTATCATAGTCGAGTCAACTTACCCGTATCTTGAAGAAATTTTGACATTGGTAGAGGATGGAGCCTTGTTTCCCCTCCATTAGCCCCCTTCTACTCCTCCCCTTTTTATTTGTAAATAGTCAGCATTTCAAGTCTTGCTCTACTTCCAGTCACAGACTTGTAATAAATATTTCCATAAATACCGAATGGGAATATGCTTGCAGATGCATTCTGGGATTGCCAACTGAACCAAAAATTTCTGTCCCAAACATGAAAGTGGGTTAGTGAGAAAACAGGCACCTCTCATCCCTCTCACTAATGTATCTCAGGCAGCACTGGGAATGTGCAGAACACTCTGTAGGAAAACATTTTATGAAATATATATCACAGCAGCCATCATGTTCTATTCTTCAAAGGGCCTCATTTCTCACCTTACTCAGATTGGTTATGGAACTGGAATACAGATGAGGCAATATCCAGGCCTTTGTGGCTTGGTAACTTCCACAGGTTCTTTAACCACTCTCCTCTGATTTTATCTGTTATTGTTTTAGGAAAATGAATAATTGTCCTACCAATAGATCTGATTTCCTAGTTATTACTACATATTGTTCCTCATCTATGCTTCTTCCATCTTCTGTCACATCATTGGAGTGCCTTTTAGCTTTGCAAATCTTTGTTTTCTGCCCCTTCTCCATCCTCTTGAACTTTACTTGGGCGTACTGCAAAACAAAGAAACTACAGTCCTTGGCCTTAGAAAATTCTGAACATTTTACTAATGTGTACAAAAAGAGAGATTTTAGGGAAGCAAGATGCTTTACTCATGACTTCTTAGCTAACAAAAGTGGAAATAAACTTTTCTGAGAGTGGAAGAAATGGAGACCTTTCATTCCATAACATTTCACAAAACAAACTAAATGTGACTCCAAGTTCTCTTGGCTCTTTACTCAGGGGAAACTCTCTCTCTCAGCCAGAAAAGAAAAGAGAAGGAGAGTTTCCTCTTCCCCATGGCCAATTCACCCCAAACTCTTCCCTCTCACTTCTTCCAACCCCACCTTTTCTTCTAGAGCCCAACAGATGACTCAGAGTCTTAGGCTTATTGAAATGTACTGATTACCAGTATTGCATATTTTTGAAGCATATGCTGTCCTTGAATCGAGAAGCTGTGCAGATTTCATGGCACCCTTAGGCACATGAATCTATACCAGCTGGGACCTCCCCTCCTCAGAGTGGAATGAAGGGGTGGGTCTGAGTCCTTATCACATATAGAATCTACCCTCATCTTGAGGAATCTTCCTCTAACTTGGTGCTTCTATATCCTCTTCACTCAGGAATGTCCAACCTGTGGCCCATGGGCCACATGGGATTAGGTGAGGGCTTTTTTGCTTATCTATGGTGATGGATATCATGAAAATTATGCACAGGACTTTTTTTATTTTGACTCATCAGCTTTTGTTAGTATTTGAGTATTTAATGGGTGGCCCAAGACAACTCTTCTTCCAATATGCAGCAGAGACAAAAAAGGTTGCTTTCCCTATCCCTAACATACCCCCCTCTGTGGCATTCCAGAAACAGAAGGGGTACTTTGGCAACATTTGTTTTAGCCCTGTCTGTTTCCCTTCTCAAGAGAAGCTATCCTGATGTCAGGGAACTCAAAACCTTAGAGAAAAAAAATGATGAGAGGAAAACCACATAACTAAAAGGCTCAATATATTATTTTACTATCAACGTAAAGTAAGACCTTGTCTCTTTTTAGCTAGCCTTTCTAAAGTTAATATAGTATTAGTCTCAGAAAAAATGCCCCAAGGTCATCCTGACCTCTTATTCATGCCAAGGGAATATATCAGCAACCGAGTCATTAACCAAGGCCCATTCTGCCTTTTTCACTCCTAGAACTTCATTAGGTTTATCTGAAATATGCTTGCAAAATAATCTAATTTATCATGCTGCGAGTAATTTAATTAGAATTCAATTAAATTCAGCAGAATGCATACATCATTTTACATGTTGCACCTTGATTTATTTTATTTGCTATTTTTACTTTAAAGATGAAATGGAGTTATTTGGCCCTGAAGTATTATATCCAAAATAACTCATTTCATGCATAAACTCTCTGGTCCTCCAGAGCACTTGGGGTGGGGGTGGGGATGTGTGCTCATTATTATGCATGCCACATACTATTCATTTGAATTTAATCTCTTTGGCAGTATGCATGCTGGTGAGATAGGTGCTTTATATCAGTTCACTTATATTTCCTAAAGAGGTATTTTTTTAGCCCCTTCCTTGTTTTTCAGAAGAAACACACACACAAATGGACCAATAAGGGAAAAGATTCTTTTCAAAGTTCAGATCACTTTCACCGTGACTTTCACAACAAAAACTTCAGGGTATCAAGGGAACCCTAAAGGATGGAGTTTAAAACTCTTCTTTGGGATAGTTGAAAATACTCAATTGTCTGGAAATTGCTTTCTCTTATGGAGCAGACATGCAGAACTGAGATGCAATTGGTGTTAGTGAACACAAACCCAAAGGCCGGTCATCACATGGGTGCTATGTATACACCACTAGAAGGATCATTTCAAGGACAGCCAAAGAACTATCTTTTGGGGTTTTGCCCACGAATAAGATTAATATGGCCAAAAATCTTCCAAGGTAATATGTTTCCATGATTCCAGAAACAAAGGGGGATAAAAAGTATCTTTTCCCTATACTTTCTTGATCCCAAATTACTTGTAGCTAAGCCATTTACAAGTAGAAAGTGAGGCCAAGACCCTCTTGGTTTACGAGTCTGCTGAAGCTGCCACCCTCAGTGTTGTCCTCAGCCATCAGGCTGCCCCACACAGCTGTTGTACCAAAGCAGAGAGTGGTAAACAGATCTAGGAACTGGGACATGGTGGTGGGGAGAGAGGGGAAGGGTAGGAAATATACCTTTAGCAAAAAATATGTTAGAGTTTAATTGAAGTGTTTATTTTTTAGCCATTGAAAAATTTTACTTTATTTCCATTTTAGTGAAACTTTCAAAAATGGAATGGGGCCATTCCCATTTTTTAATTTGAAAGATAAACTCTTAATGCTCTCGGACAGTTATGGAAGCATGATTTCAGGCTTTCCTGGGTGATGTAGATGAATTAAGTGCAATGTTCCAAAGATCAGCAATTACTTGCATGTACCAAAATCTTGACTTAGGAGAAAAGAAGGTACAAGTGTGTCTCAGTCAGTTCAGGTTGCTGTGTAGTATAACGGTGTACAGTCACGCTCCTGGTAATCCAGTTTTATTTAATAGTAGACTGCATATATGACAGTGGTCCCATAAGATTATAATGGAGCTGAAAAATTCTTATCACCGCTAGTGCTGCTTTAGCTATCATAAAGTTGTAGCACAATGCATTACTTAGATGTTTCGGGGGGTCCTGGTGTAAACAAACTTACTGAACTGACAGTTATATGAAAATATGGCTCATACAAATAATATATAATACTTGATAATGGTAATAAATGACTATGTTACTAGTTTAAGTATTTACTATACTACACTTTTATTATTATTTTTTTTTAATTAACTGTAGGCTAGGCTAAATAACTCCATTTCATCTTTAAAGTAAAAATAGCAAATAAAATAAATCAAGGTGCAACATGTAAAATGTATGCATTGTGCTGAATTTAATTGCATTCCAATTAAATTACTTGCAGCAAGGTAAATTAGATTATTTTGCAAGCATATTTTAGATATGCTCATGCCTGTAATCCTAGTCCAAGGTGCGTAAATTGCTTGAGCTTAGGAGTTTGAGACCAGCCTGAGCAAGAGCTACTAAAAACAGAAAAAAACTAGCCAGGCATTGTGGTGGGCAACTGTAGTCCCAGGTACTAGGACGCTGAGGATCGCTTGAGCTCAAGACTTTGAGCTCAAGGCTGCTGGGAGCTATGATGCCAGGACACTCTACCCAGGGTGACAGAGTAAGACTTTGTCTCAAAAACAAACAAACAAAAAAAAAAAACCCCAAAAGACTGTTAAATGACAAAGAGCCTCAGGCTGGTCCTCCAAGAGTTATTCCTGCAGAAGTTGTTATCATAGGAGATGGCAGCTTCTTGTGTATTGTGGCCCCTGAAGACCTCCCCCTGGAAAAGGAAGGGAGCAGAAAGACAATGTCTAAAAAAATGTAAATTCCTTTAAGAACATGTTATTAAATAAAAAATACTAATAATCACCTAAAAAAAAGTTACAATAAACTTAGCTTCCTTTGTTATTGAAGAAAGAAAAAAATTTTTTAATAAATTTAGTATAACTTAAATGTACAGTATTTTAAAAGTGTACAGTGGTATATGGTATTATCTTAGTCCCCCCACTCACTGACTTACCCAGAGCCACTTCAGTCCTGCAAGCTCCACTCATGGTAAGTGCCTTGTACAGGTGCATTGATTTTTATCTTTTATCCTATCATTTTATCTTTTTGTTGTTTGTATGTTTAGAGACACACAAATACTATTGTGTTGCAACTGCCAACAGTATTCAGTACAGTAACATGTGCATAGGTTTGTAACCTAGGAGAAATAGGTTGTACCATATAGCCTAGGTGTGTGGTAGGCTGTACCATCTAGAATAGTGTAAGTACACTCTGTGATGTTAGCAAAACAAAGAAATTGCCCAACAATACATATCTTGGAATGTGTACCTGTTGTGAAGCAACATAGAATTGTACCACAGACTGGGTGGTTTATAAACAGCAGAAATTTATTTCTCATACTTATGGAGGATGGAAATCTAAAATCATGTTGCCAGTACGGTCCAGTTATAGGCTGCCACTGTATCCTCACATGGTGGAACTGGGCATGGGAGCCCTCTGGGAGTCCAGTACCCCAATCATGAGGACTGTACCCTCATGACCCAATCACCACCCTAAACTCCACCTGCTCACACTAGCACATTGGGATTTCAACATCTGAATTTGGGGGGGACACAGACATTCAGTCCATTGCAGCGCAGTTCTACACGGTTTCAGTTGGAGAAGAGTGAGTGGTTGTTCTCTCCATCAGGCCACATTGCAAAGGGACAGACTGAAGCCCCGTGACAGCGGCAAAGGTGCTGGGCATTGAGCAGCGTCCCTTTCCAACCTGGGGACTGCGCTTCACTGAGCACACTTTGTTATATTAATAGGTTATTTCAAGCTCAAGTAGCAGAAAGCTGAGAGTACAATTTGTGTTCACAAAAATGATTCTTCACTTTTTTCTTCCTTGTTGTTCTTAACGAAACTGTCACTGGTTCCCGCAACTTGAGGGCCGAAGACTATAAGACTGGTTTTCAGTTGAAACCGTGGCAGCAGCTCCTCCTGTAAGAACAGGCTAATCTCTTTTACACTGAGCATGAATTTAATGAGAATGCTCATTTTCAGAATAAAAATCACTGTTGCATCCTTGGTTTGTAATGGGCCTGGCGTTTTTCTTTTGCCACAATGCTTAGTCTTGGGAGTTTTTTAAAAGGTAGAATATTTTATACCACTGAACTAACCTGAGTTGTCTTTTAACAAAATCATTGAGTTTTTGGTGTTTTACACTAGCCCCCACCACCACCATTAAGTCTTTTTAATAATAAATTTTATTGTGTATATTTAAAGACTGGAACATGATGTGTGTGTATGTATATGTAAAATAAAATAATTACTATATTAGAACAAATTAACATGTCAAGGCTTCAAACACCCTTCTTGGATTGCTCTGCTTCAGGCACCTTCTCTCCCACTGGCTTGTCCTTCTGTTCTCTTTCTCCTTAAAGGAAGCTTAGAGCCTGTTGGGATTTCCCACTCTAGGGCAACCCTTTCTTCCAATTGCCTTTTCTTCTTGAAGCCTGAAGCCAGAGAGGCATTAATGGAATTTTATTTATTTATTTTTGATTAGAATCATGCCTGCAAGTAGAAAATTCAACTGGTCAAATTTCTTCCCAGACATTATAATATTTAATTACGTAATATCCCATTTTCATTCTTACAGAGATCTTTCTGCCTGGCCTGTGCTGCAAAAATTGGATTTTGATGTAATCGTCAGGTGTTTTTCAGGTCGTCTGTCCAAAGTGCTGAGATAAATGACTCCTTTATTGTCAGGTCCTTGTAAGAGGGCAATTGGAGTCAGCTTTTGATGAAAGGAATGAAGACGAATGTCTGCTAGCCTCCACTCAGAGAATCTTTTCACTACTTAAAAGCAAAGGCCAGATGGCTTTGTCTTCTAAAATGAGGAATGACTCCCCTCCTACTATCCTAAGTTATCCTGCATGTTCTTTCATGTAAAAGGCATAATTAACGATCTCCATTGATTACACATTTTTCGAGCAGTTTTTAATTGTGTGTGGAGGAGTTCAGCACCCAGTGGAATCCAATTTTCCCAATTTTCTTCATTTTCAAATACACTACATTTCAGGCAGAAAAAAAATGGTAAATAACCGATAAAGTAATGGAATTTGACATGGGTTTTTATTTTAAACAAAAATGAGTCACTGGTCCACTTGCCTACTTTGCTTTTACTTATTCAGTAGATTTTAAAGTTAGATGTTTGCCATTTGGCCTCAGGGTTCACTAATAGTTCAAAATGCAAAGCTAAAAGCATTTTGTAATGAAAAATGTCAAAGTCATTTAAAAATGTATAAAGAAAGAAAACAGCAAAACAGTCATCCTGAGAAGGTTGCCCCTTCTGCTGTAGTCTCCAAGATGTTAGCAAATGTGTGAACCAGAGTCATAAGTTTCTATTTAAAACTGAAATCTGTTAGTCATGTCATGTATGACCCTTTAAAAATGCTTCATTTCTTTTTGGATTTCTTTTCCCAATTTCTGAAGGGCAGGACTCCTTTACAAACTGGGGGATAAATGTACCAAGGAGTACTTAAAGATATATATCTAACGTGCATGTTAGCAGCAATTTTTTCTCGTCTACTTCTAAATGTATCACAATGCAATATTATCAAAAGATTTACATAATCAATAAGAGTATTGGTACTTCTCAAGTATGCTACAAGGTAATAAGAACTACTATTCTGAAAATCTTCCATGAGGGAGTATTATAGGAGGTTATAAAAGCTATATTGTCTAATCCTTGTGACAGATCTGTTGAGATATATGTTATTATCTCCATTTTATAGAAGAAAGTGAGTCTCAGCAAGTTAGTGGCTAAGTTAAAATTCAAATTCATATCTATTCAGTTTCATTTTAATATACCATGCTAGTTTTCTGGAAGAAGATGGCAAAGATTCTTACCCTCCAAGGCAATCATTAAATACTTATCTTGAAGTCACTTGTCTCCAAAGTGGGAGTACACATCCCCAGAGAATCACAAGATGAGCCCCTGGGATTCAGAAAGAAAATATTGTCATCACTGAAAGAAATAACACTTGGCAAATTTTCAACATATAAATTAACCCCTGTGCAATTAGTTAAGTCAGATATTCAAACTTTTCATTTCTTTTCTTTTTGAACAGCTGTATAATTTTCTTTTCTATTTTATTTCTTCCTTTTTTCTCTTTGTTCCTTTTAAATAGTAGCTTTTTGGAGTTTTTTGTTCGTTTGTTTTTTGAGACAGAGTCTCACTCTGCTGCCCTGAGTTGGGTGCCACCGTGTCATCAAAGCTCACAACAACCTCAAATTCTCGGGTTCAAGTGATCCTCTTGCCTGAGTCTCCTGAGTATCTGGGACTATAGGCATTCGCCCAACACCCAGCTAGTTTTTCTATTTTTAGAGGAGACAGGGTCTCACTCTTCTCAGTATGGTCTCAAACTCCTGAGCTCAAGGGATCCTCCTGCCTTGGCCTCCCAGAGTGTTAGGATTATAGGTGTGAGCCACTGGGCCTGGCCACTAGCAGCTTTATTGAGATATAATTTACTTACAATACAATTCACCTGTATAAATATACAATTCAGTGCCTTTTAGCATATTAGTATTTGGTAATACTGAAGGGCAGGACTCCTTTACAAACTGGTTGGATCAGTGCAACCAATACCACAGTCAATTTTAGAATATTTTTATCACCTCAAAAAGAATTCTATTCCCATTAGCTATGACTCCTAGGTCTTCATACCTGCATCCCTAGGCAGCCAGTCTGCTTCCTGTCTTTGTAGATTGGTCTATCCTGGGAATTTCATAAAAAATGAATTATGTATGATCTTTTGTGATTGTTTGTTTTTACATGGGAATGCAAGATTCTATGACACAAGAGTGGATGTTTTGCTGTCACAAGGGGCTCATGGTAGCCCCCTGACTTCACCCAGTTTATGTGGGTCTAGCAAGGATTTTTAATTTTGTCATTTCAATAAATAAGCTTTATAAAGAGTACTGTTGGCTTGAAAATGATTCCTATACAAAATCAGAGAGTCAAAGATAATACCAAAATATGCTATAAGTAAATAACAAACTCAATTGAAACTGCTCTGTTTTTAATCTGACCATTTTTCATCAGCCATGTTACATAGTAAAACAAAATAAAATCTAATTGTATTTTTAAAAAATATTTTTCATCAGCCATGTTACATAGTAAAACAAAATAAAATTTCATTGTATTTTTTTAAAATATCATCTCAAATTTGTGTCAAGAAGATGACTTAAAATATAGATTTACTTCCACTTTTATTAAAGATGGACTTCACTCTTAGTGTACAGTGTACCTTTAGACATTTCCTGACATGAAAAAACTAAGCAAACATAGCACAAAGGTAACTTTTGCAATTTTGGAGAAGAGAGAGGTTATATTTAAAGTCATGCATCTCATTACTTTAAAAATTTTCCATTAAATGTAGGATTAATTTTTAAATTAGTCACAATTGGTATTTCTTACTTGTTAATAAGTAGTTAAAACTGTAAAGACAACCGTAATAAACACGAAAAAGGGAATGGCAACAGATTGGAATTCATTCCTCTGTTATTGAATGCTGCTGAAAGATACATAGAAAGCCATCCTGAAGACCTGCAGAAACAAGTGCTGGAACACTTCGCCTTTGCAGCATCAAGATGAACGCTCAGCTGCACCTGACTGCCTTCTACCCAGGAGGCTGTGTTATGAACAGAGTGGAATAGGGCAGGGAGGCCTCACCAGGGTAAAGAGATATGTGGTTCTTCAATCTTGTCTCTCATGGAAACTTTTTTTTTTTTTTTTTTTTTTACCATAATGAAAACAGGATTTGATTCTAACTAACAGAAATTTAGAAATAATATTGGGAAATTTGGGGACATTGTTAGCAGAGAAATTTAGGAACATTGTGGCCAGGGCTTACTTTGTTTCCCTTGCTCAAAAATTCCCAGGAATAATTCCTACTGTATTAAAGCCCTACCATACGGTGTCAATTCTTGTGGCTTAACTCTCTTTACCTATGTGTTCTAGTATTATGGTTTCTCAGTGGGCAGACAAATGCTTCCACGTCTCTTTGCTTCTGAGACAGACAACACTTCAGTCCCTTTCCTGCAATAACATGCCAACTTCTCAATCCCAAGGTACATCTCTCTCTTTCAAAAAAAAACTATGACTCAAAACTATGTTTTCCAGGAGACATTTTCAAATTTGCTTTGTCCAATTTTAAAGACTACAGTTATCTTCGGTAACTTCTAAGAGTTTCACCTAAATTTACTTGAGCACATAGGTATTTTTATATTCTCTCTATAGATAGTTTCACTTATTTATGTTTCATGATTCCTAAACTTCTTGGAGGCAGGGCCAAGCATTCCTTACTCATAACTTGCACCCAGCAGGTCTTGGCAAGTGCTACAAACTGATCTATTTCTCTGTGACTAATCCTAAAACCCACGGAGTTTGCACATAACCAATAAATAAACATGGCTTATAACTCAGCTACCAAAAAGTTTGATCACATAGGCAAAAAGAATAAACTTTAAGATCAAAGGTGCAAATTTTAAGAGTTGATGTGCATTAAAAGTGATCAGAATTATGAAACAGAAGAAACCATAAAGCTTGTTATTTTAGCCCGAGTTCTCTAGGGAACAGAGAGAAGCTTACATGCTACATTAATAAAGGCTGTGATCCCAGGGGACAGGAATGAGGAAGGGAAGGAGGAGGAGGAAGATACACTACGTGGGTACCTGGGTATGGAGTATGCGCTGTGAACCTTGCGAGGCACAGCCGTTGTCAGAAAGACTGCTGCTCAGCTCAACCCATATAGGGGAGGAAGAAGAAAGAATGCATCTGTTTGTTAGAGCTACTTATTGGTCAAGTGCAATAATTCCTCTGCACTTCCCAGTTGCTTATAAGTGGGCACCAAGCAGGTCCCTGCAAGGTCTGGCCCTCAGCCACAATTGCGAATCCCCAGGGAAGGAGGCGTGAGGTGCACCCTGTGGGCCTGAGGCCCAGGGCCACTAGCTGGTGCCCATACCATGTTGGTTGTAGTCTACACAAATCCAGTCATGGCAGCCACCACTGGAGCTGGACCAGAGACCCTGGAGGTAGGTGAGACCAAAAGGCTTTGAAGGGGAGCATAATATCACCAATCATAATATCATTATTTTATGTGAAGAAGCCTAAACCTAAAGTAGGAGACACCCAAGTTCATGGGCCTTAATTAATGGAATTCCTGAAGCCAGGGGCATCCAGCTGCCTATTTGATGCCTTTTCACTCTTCACTACTCCTTGTCTAGGCATGAAACTTACAGCATCTGTGAGTATTTGTGACCCCCTCCTCCCACAACAGAATTTCTCTGATCCCTTATGCTTAGTAGTTAGGACTCACAGACCCAGTCAAATGTTGTTTAAGAAGGCTGCCTCGTGACTTACTAGGTTTCTCTTACCTAATGAGAAAAACAGAACAAAACATACATGATGAAACCAAAGAAAAGATTTAATTCCACGAATACAGAAGCTAAGGCAAAGAAATCCCAATTAACGTTAAACCTCTGCAGGTGTGGGTTTGCTTCTTGCCTAATAATCTTCTCACATAAAAGTCCAATTAATGCTCGAAGGTGATAAAAACCTTTAAGCAAAGAGCTTATAGAAGTCAATGGCCTAACTGCTGCAAATAAGAATCTTGTCAAACAACAGGGTAGCACATGTCTCTCCTGCGTTCAAGTGTTATTGATCTTAGTCTAGGCAGTATACTTAAGTGTTCTTTATGGGATGCATACCTGAATTTATATGCTAACTCAGACTTGGTATGACTTGCCTGACAATAGTCATCAGAATGAAGGTGTCTCCATAGAAAGGTTGATGTGCTCTAATTCAAGATGATAGCATAATTGTTTCATTTTCGTGCCAAAGAGTTACAAAGCAATATGATTATGTAACACCATGCTGAAATTGCTCATACCTTTTAAAAGAATAGTCTTATGACTAAGAGGAAAAAGAAAACAACAGGATTCAAGTTATGCTTTATTTTAAACCTTATTAAACATCTAATTTGTAACACAGCTGATTCTTAAAATTCTGAGGTCTGTTTCTTTAACAGAACAAAATGGTAATGGGTATGTCGGTCTTTATGAAGACAAGCTCTATTATAACAGGTATTCAGCTTTCTGCCGCAGCACTGTTTTTCTAAGATTCATGCATTTTTCATTGTCTAGTCATTCGGAATTTAAAGTGGGCAGGATGTCCCTTTAAATTCATAAACAAAGAAGATGAAAATGTGTATCATAGCCTCTTCTCCATTTCTGCTACTAAAATTATAGGAACTATGTATCTTATGTTAGAATGCATCTGGTGTGCTATTCCATACACTACATGAATAACCTACAGTTTGCTGTGCAAAATTCCACCCAGCGTCATATTTAGCGAGATTTTTGCAAGATAGCACCTTTCTAGGCTGGTTCAGAAATGCGTCAGAGAGTAGCGTATTAATCTCAGTGTCTAACTGACAGATGGAATACAGTGAAAACAACTTTGTTTTTGTCTTTCACAGGTAGTAGTTTTTCAAGATAAGATAAGCAGCCGTCTTTCATATCTTCCAAGACTTTACCCTTTCCATTTACAGATTCATTTTCCTACTTCAATGTGTTCATTCATCCATTCGGGGTTTACTGAGCATCTGTTTCTGTCCAGTTACCCTCATAGTACTAGGAACCTAGAAATGAACGCCATCTATTCCTTTCTGTTCAAGAGCTCATTTGCTACACAGTTTGGTGAGTTAAGTAGAGACAGGGACCTCCAGATGAGGATACGTAACTCAGCCTTGGGAGCAGGGAGCTGCTAAGGGGAGATTGTCTGGAGAAGATGGTGCCTTACGGCCATGAAGACTTAGATGAAGGGACCATGCAGATCTACTGTGTTGGTCACCTAAGGAAAAAATATTTAGGAAGGATAGGGTGACAGTAAATGAACTTAAGAGATCCTGAAGCAAAGAGAGAGTAGGGAGAACATTTGTGTGCAACACATCACCAGATGGATTTGTCCTGTGCTAATACAGAGCGGCAGAGAATTTGGTAGGGGCAAGATGGAAGGGCAGGGCACGTCATTAGGGGGTGTCAACCTTTAGGTATTCGCATTTACTTCTATTTTTATTATTTCTTTTATTTTGGTGACTCTAGTAACTAGCTCAGATGTGCAGGCTGCAATAGCTATGATTAGGGAAAAGACTCATAATATCATCTGATAAAATGTTCCTTCCATTCCTTCCTGCTTTACATGTCCTGTTCATTAGCTTAACCAATAAAACCATAATTTGTATTCTCTATCAAATCACATCAGCAGCAGACGAATGACATGGCCACTAATTAAAAGCAGAAATTGAATACAGCAGATTACCGTTGTGTTTGAAGAAACAAGAATAGGTTTGCATTTCAGATAGCTTGATGGGAGAGTTTTCATCAGAGGGCCAGTCTGGCTGACATTTTTTTTGTTTACACCTTCTCCAAAATACTTCTGGAAACCAGGCACTTGGCTTTCTGGCTCTATGGTCTGTGCATTCTATGAGGGCGAAGAATATTTTGGCAGGGGTTGGGGGAAGCAGGATGGTAGTATAGCATAGTACATAGTAATTAAAAAGTTGGCTCAAAGGGGTGGGGCGCCGGCCCCATATGCTGGAGGTGGTGGGTTCAAACCCAGCCCCAGTCAAAAACCGCAAAAAATAAATAAATAAATAAAAAGTTGAGATTTGGAGTCCTATGGCATAGTTTCCATCTGAACTCTTCTCCTTGTTAGCTCTATGACCTTGAGCTGGTTCCTCCGCCTTTCTAAGCTTCAGCTTACTTATGCACAAGGTGGAACAACAACACTAGTAATAATATCAGCCATGTAAGGTTATTGTGAGTGGCCGGGAGCACAGGCTCATTACCTGTAAATCGTAGCACTCTGAGAGGCTGAGGCAGGAGGATTGTTTGAGCTCAGAAATTTGAGAACAGCCTGAAAAGAGCAAGAGCCTGTCTTTACGAAAAATAGAAAAATCAGCCATTTGTGGCCATTGTGGTGGTTGCTTAAGGTTGAGGCCAGAGGATCACTTGAACCCTGAAGTTTGAGGTTGCAATGAGCTAGGCTGCCACCCAGAGTTAGAGAGATGCTGTCTTTAAAAAAAAAAAAAAAAGTATAAATTTAAGCACAGAGCTTGGCACATAGTAAGGACTTATTAAAAGTGAATTACTATTGTTACCTTAACTGGCTCCATTTATTACTAAGTTATTTGGGAATCTAGCTCCAAAAACCTTGGTTTAGCAACTTCCCCCTGGCAAAGGCTGTATCTTACACACTTTTGTGAGTGTGGTTTGTGGCATGTTGAAAGCTATTTTATAGAATATTGGCACATATACATAAAAAAACTAACATTTTATTCTCTTATGTAACCAGCCATTTATCATGGCTTGATTTGGCTCAGGAAAGGCACAGAATATCGCCAGAGTTTAAAACACTACAGTTGTAATTTAAAGAGCAGTAGAACTTCATGTCCCAGCAGTAGTTTGCAGCCTTCGTGTCCCCAGGAGACACGCTCCACACACAGCATTCTCTAGTGGAAATACTCCGCTTCGGGAGTAACTGATTTATGGGCTATAATTCTACCCATATTTCTTCCTCTTAAGAACGTAAATTATCATGCAAATAATCGAGAGTGATTCAATGATAGAACAATCACAAACCTACTCTACATTAATTTTTAAATCATTTTAACATTATCATTTTAGCTGTCATTGTTATTGTTTCATATGGTCCCTAGGTCGAACTTCTTCAAAGAATTCCTTAAATTCTTCAAAACTCTTATTTCTCATCACTTCCTATTTCTTTAGTCACCACTAACTCTCCCTCCCATGAAACTTTCTGTTCCTTTGGCTTCTGTGACACCAGTGTTGTTCTGATTCTCTCCACTCAAACACAACTCACCTTTCCGAGACTGGCAGTGACTTCAAATCATCTCTCACTGGTTTTCATTCTCTCCACTGTCTAAGCAACATTAGAATTACAACAGCTTCCTGCATGAACTTCTCTGTTCCCTTGGTTTCCTTGTCACCAAGAATTCTTCTGGTCTTATCCCTCTAATTCTCAGCCCAGTGATGTGATTCTTCTCCTTCTCCCAATCCCAACCTTGGGATTCCCCCAGGATTTTTCCCAAGGCCTCTTATTTTCTCTCCTAATATCCTTTCCTTGGTGATATGATCCATTTCCAGTACCATCACTTTTGGAGTATGATTTCTGCATATTCATCTCCTGGTTGACCTCCCTTTCCAACCCTGATGCCATGTGGCTAAGCTGCTGGATCAGGTGAAAGTTATTCTGGCATCTCAAATTCAATATACCTAAAGCATTTATTGTTTTTTCACTAAACCCACCTCCTTTTCATGATTTTTGTTAGTGGCTATCCCACTTCTTTTAGGCAGCCTTAAAAACCTTTGAGTTAATTCCGTTACCCTTTTTTACATCTATCTTTCTTTTTGTAAATCACCTTTCCATTCTAAAGAATTGTTCAGTGTTGCCTGGGCCCACATCCACGCTGCCTTGGAATCCCACCATCTCCTGTCTCCTCTGAATGGCATTGCCCAGCCAGAGACGCAGTGAACAGTGAACACTGTACAAGCTCCAGAGTCTGGCAGAGCCGAAAGAAGTGTCAAAGCAGCAATTACAATGCAGTGAGGTAGAATTAATAAAGGAGACGCATCCCAGGGGGGAGGAAGCAGGGAACACTTCTCAAAGGACGTGACATATAAGCCAAATCTGGAAGATGAATAGGAGTCAGTGGCAAAGGCACAGTGAACATTCTGGAAACGATGGCATGTGCAAAGGAGTGAGTGCAGGTGATGAAGATGGTGACTCACTGTGGAAGAGTGAGTGGCTCTGTCAGTCTGAAGCTCTGCCTTCATGGAGGGATAATGGGGAAAGCAGAAGGTCAAGCTCCAGAGGTAGCAGGAGTGGAGGGAGACATTTAAGACATAACTTCTCTGTGTCTGTAGAATAAGCCACTCACAACTGCATGACCTAAAACAACATCATTTATTATTTCTCACAATCTTCTAACCAGGCAGCAATCTCTTGGGATGGTTCAGCTCTGCTCCATGGGGCGTAGGTCTGCACTTGACTGGGGCAGAAGGATCCAAAATCCTCACTGGCAGATGTCAGGCACTTCAGCCAGGGCCATGGTGGCTGTCCGGATTTCCCTTTCTCTCCCTTGTGTCTCTCAGTGTTCAGTAGAGCACCTCCAATTTCTTTACACAGAAGCTATGTTTTATGAAGGTAAAAAAAAAAAAAAAAAAAAAACAAGCTAAAGAGCTTCTTAAGGCCTAGGCCCTGAAGTCACATGACATTTCTTCCTTCACATTCTGTTGGTAAGTGCAAGTTACAAGAACAGCTCAGCATCCAGAAAAGTAGAAATAGACTCTGCTTCCATTTGGGAGGAGCTGCAGGAAGGTGAAGAGAATGTTGGTAGCCATCTTTGAAGACTGTCTAACACAGCCCTTATAGATCACTGCATTCTAGATAGAAGTAGGGTAGGATTTTAAGCAACAAACTGATATTTTAAACACTGTTTTAAATCATGTCATTGACTCCTTTATAGGGATTGAATAGGTCAGGGGCAGTTAGGTGAACTTCAGGAAAGTGTTTTCCTTGGACCCATATGCTTTCCCATAATTTTTTCTCTTATGGGAGCAGAAGGATTAAACTGACACTTTTCTTAAAGCAAAATACCACCAAAGTACTGCCCAGGATTCTGTGTTCCTCGCAGAAAAATGGAGTCACATCTGTTATGGAGGAGGAAATCTATAACACTGCAAATCCTTTGCCTAAAGTGCCTAAAGCTGTTTTTGTTTAGGAAATACTACTGGTATTGCAAAGCAGGGCAGTGCGGTTAATGATGTATTTTTCAACATAGCTAGATGAGAAGATTTTGAATGTTCTCACTGCAAAAGAAAATAATAATAATAAATGTTGGAGGTGACAGTTATGGAATTATCCTGGTTTAGTCCTTATACAAGGAGTACAGATATTGAAAGATTGCACTGTGTCCCATAAATGCATGTGTACAATTATCAAGTATCAACTAAAATAAAATAAAGCTAAGAAAAGAAGAAATACCGCTTTCTTATTTTATATGCTGTTTGTATAAACAAACCAGAAAAGTCACATGAGACATTCAGTGAGGGGAGAAGTCCGCTTTGTATTGCCAGGGGGCTCCCTGTGTCAGAGCGTGGGTGTGGATGCCACATGAAGCCTGTGTGGGCATTGGACTAGTTTGCAAAATGAGTGCATCGATCCCTGTTACTAATTCCCATTACAGAGGTCTATAACAGCAATGCCTAGGAAAAAGCCACAAAAAGTACTCCCGTAATTAAAAAATTTTATTACACCACCCCAATACCAATTCTCCATAGTTTTAATGTATAAGGAATTGTATCTTGAGCAGGAGAGAATAGAGACCTAATGCTTGTTAAAGTTTCCTAGAGAAAACTGAGATTCAAAGTCTGGAAATGGGCAGCAGATGGTCCTTCTGGATTGTCAGGGGTTTATGCACCTCTCCCCCCCACCTTAGTGTTTCTGAATCCAGGATTTCAATCTATAAAGAAAAGAGTCTCTCTTCACTAGCACAAGAACTTGAGGATGAGGCCAGAATAGGTTCCTCCTAGTGAGTGTTCAGGCAGTTTCCCAGCATCGCTGAATATTTAGTTAATACTATGGTGGGAGTTAAGATGATGTCCATTTCCTCCCAAGGGCCCCAGAGTGCAGTGGCTAGCAGCCAGGTTCCTCTGGAGAGATTTGGACTGAAATCCCAGTTTTGCCACTTACTAGTTATGTGACTGTGAGCAAATTCCTTAAGCGCTTTAAGCACTGGTTTCCTCCTCTGTAAACCTTGGTGATAATTGAACCTTCTTTATAGGATTGCAAGGAGGGATTAAAAGAAACAGTATGTGTTGCACTTAACCCAGTGCATGTGACCATTGCCATTGTTACAATGGACTTCTTGCTGATCCTAGCTGTTTTTGTTTATTTCTCAGGGAGATGTTGATCTCTGTGGCTCTGGGCCAGGTGTTATCCCTCCTTATTTGTGGAATTGGCTTGACGAGCAAGTACCTGGCAGAAGACTTCCATGCCAATACACCAGTCTTCCAGAGTTTCCTCAATTATATTTTGCTCTTCTTGGTCTATACCACTACACTGGCCGTCAGACAAGGTAAGCTCAGAAAACCACCAGGAATGCAGGTGCTGTAAACACCAGAGAAGAATGACGAGGCTTGAGCAGACAGCTTTTTGTCACTTACAGCATTAGGAAGGCAATTCAAAACCCAAACTGTCACTTTTCTGCTTTGTGGTAATACAGCAAACAAAATGAATGAATAAATCAAAAAGAAGCATAAATCGTGTGAATTCAGAGGGAAATGGGAAATACATGTATAGGCAGAAATGTACAATTACTCACTATTTGAGTTCCTGTTAACATTCCTTGTACCTCTCAATGGATCTAAAGAGAAAGCTTCCCTGGAATTTGGAGCATGCCCAAGGCAACTGTCCTAAATAATTCTACCCCCCCCCCCCCCGCCAATCCAAGGAATTGCAGACAAATATATGTTCTTTGGGAAACTGACACAAAAAAGATAAAAGTAGTAAGCACAAACAATTCTAGTAACAACACAGGGGAAAAGAAGAAAAAGGAAAACTACTATGAATGGTCAAGCGAGGTGTTAAATTATTTTAAACACAAAATTATTAAAGCAATACAACAAGTCCTTCATGAGTCAATGCAAGAAAAACTTTAAAGGGGTGGTTGCAATTGAAAATCCTCATTGTATATTCTTGAAGAGTCTTATTATTATGCCACTGAATCTGGTGTGCTGTGGCTTGAACGTCCCCTCCCAAACTCATGTTGAAGTTTAATTGCCATGTGATGGTGATTAGGCCATGAGGGCTCCACCCTTATGAATGATTAATGCTATTATCATCAGAGTAGGTTTCAGATAAAAGCGAAGTTGGTCTTCTCTTGCTCTCCCTTGCTCTCTCCCACATTCACTTGTGCCTTTCTGCCCTCTACCATGGGATGATAGGGGCTCCTTGACTTTACAATTTCAGCCTCCAGGACTGTGAGAAATAAATCTCTATTCTTCATAAGTTACCTAGCCTCAGTATTCTGTTCTAGCAGCACAAAATGGACTATAGAACAGTGTGTACACTTTCTAGTGTCCCAGAAATAGCCAACTGTTTTCCTCCAAATAGTAGCTACTACTATAAAATATGCATTGAAAAATAATCATTAATAGGTTTGAAGACAATTATACACATTAATAATAAATAAAGATACATGTGTAGCTATATATATATCAAACATAATAGTCACACATTTTTGAAACTTTTATAAGGATTGTTTGCCAGTATTTAATTTTTACATTTCTTTACTGGATTGATGTCCAGAATAATATTGTATAGTTATAATGATTTTCTCAGTATTAGATTCATTTTAGCTAAAGAATAAAAATGAACAAGTTGATACTGAATTCCAGTTTAATTTTGGATTTGCTTAAAGTATTAGAGTTGCTGGGGGTGGTGGCTCATATCTGTAATCCTAGCACTCTGGAGGGCCAAGGCAAAAGGATTGCTTGAGTTCAAGAGTTTGAGAACAGCCTGAGTAAGGCTATCTCGATTAAAAATAGAAAAATTAGCCAAGTATTGCAGTAGGCACTGGTAGTCCCAGCTGCTCAGGAGGCTGAGGCAGAAGAATCACTTGAATTCAGGAGTAAGGTTGCTGTGAGCTAGGCTGATGCCAAGGCACTCTGACCTAGGGCAACAAAGTAAGATTCTAAATAAATAAATAAATAGTATTATAGAAGTTACCTCTCCAAAATTGGTGCTATCGGTGCTAATTTTTTGAAATGTGTCATCAGTAGACATCAGTATGCCTTAAGAATAAAATGTCAGGTGATGAAAGTTATAGACACCGAATCTCATCAATATTTCCTCAGTGTGATTTGGGAACTAATAATTTTGAATGATGTAAATGGTTTTTCTCATAGTTATGCCCATCAAGGCATCACTGGCTCCTTCAGAAGCAAGGAAGGGGGGTAAGAAATATAATCAGAAATTCGCAGCTTGGCGCCCGTAGCACAGTGGTGGGTTTGAACCCAGCCCAGGCCAACTAAACAACTGCAACAAAAAAATAGCCAGGTGATGTGGTGGACACTTGTAGTCCCAGCTACTTGGGAGCTGAGGCAAGAGAATCGCTTAAGCCCAAGAGTCTGAGGTTGCTGTGAGCTGTAACGCTATGGCACTCTACCCAGGGTGACATAGTGAGACTGTCTCTCAAAAAAAATTTTTATAAATCGTTTATTAAAAAAAGGAAATTTGTTTATGAGAGATTGTTGACATGAGGGTGTGTAAGTTGGCCACATTAAGAAAAGAGAGCGTGGGTGGTGCCTGTGGCTCAGTGAGTAGGGCGCTGGCCCCATATACTGAGGGTGGCAGGTTCAAACCTGGCCCCGGCCAATCTGCAACAAAAAAAAAAAAAAAAAAAAAAAAAAAAAGAGAGCAAAGCAGTTTGACTTAGAAATCACTGATGGAAGCTTGAATTAATATTAAAATAATACAATTTGTTAGCCCAGTTCAAGGAGTATAATTAAGATAACAAGTTTCAATTAAGAACAATTTTTGCAACATTCCAATATTACCCAAAAGATCACATGAAAGTGGTGAGTCTAACTTCCCTAGTGATTTTTAGAAACAGTCTACTTTGTAAGAGGATGAATTGTAAGTAGTTTGGGGGTTCTCATTCTTCTTACTTCCCAGGACTCCAGAGGTTTAAAAGCTTGCATCAGGGAAAAAAATTAAGCCATTCTGAAAAGGCAAAGAGAACGATTTACACAATACCAATAATTTATAGGTAGAAACCAGAAAAGCTTAGAAAAAGAAATCTGGTAAAATCCCCAATATCTTGACCTATTGAGCCTTTACAATGTGTCAGCCTCTGTGTATGTGAATTATCCCTTTTATTCTATCAATCCAAGAGAATAGATATTATTATCCAAATTCATACGCATAGATGAGAAAACCAAGGCTCTGGCATCCCCAGGAAGCTGCTCAGGGATGTACGTGAGGAAGTGGTAGAGGCCCCTAGGCCACGGCTATGAGGTTCAAGGGAGGCGAGAGTAGACCCTCTGAACAAAAGGAAAAGATTTATCCCCCTGAATTTCATTTTTTTTTTTATTAAATCATAGCTGTGTACATTAATGCAATCATAGGGCACCATGCACTGGTTTTATATACAATTTGAAATATTTTCATCAAACTGGTTAACGTAGCCTTCCTATCATTTTCTTAGTTATTGTGTTAAGACATTTATATTCTACATTTACTAAGTTTCATATGTACCCTTGTAAGATGCACTATAGATGTGGCCCCACCAATTACCCTCCCTCAGCCCATCGTCCCACCTCCCGTCCCCTCCCTTTCCCCTTTCCCCATATTCTTAGGTTATAATTGGGTTATAGCTTTCATATTTAGGGCTGAATACATTGGATACTTTTTCTTACATTTTTGAGATACTTTGCTAAGAAGAATATGTTCCAGCTCCATCCATGTAAACATGAAAGAGGTAAAGTCTCCATCTTTCCTTAAGGCTGCATAATATTCCATGGTGTACATGTACCACAGTTTATTAATCCATTTGTGATGGGCACTTGGGCTTCTTCCATGATTTAGCAATGATGAATTGGGCTGCAATAAACATTCTGGTACAAATATCTTTGTTATAGTGTGATTTTTGGTCTTCTGGGTATATACCTAGTAGAGGAATTGTAGGATCAAATGGCAGGCCTATTTTTAGATCTCTAAGTGTTCTCTAAACATCTTTCCAAAACCCTGAATGAGAAACCAGCCTGGGTGTAAGGCCCAGCGAGACACTATGCGGTCAGGAGGATGCTACAGCCACTGTAGGAAGAGGTGGACAGGAAGGAGGGACTAACTCAAAGACACCAAGGACGGGGAGCAGCAGGAATGTGGAGGCTCTCTGGAAAGCAAGTGCTGAAGAGAACCAAAAAGATTCTGATTGTTCATCCCAGTTGGTGATGAAGAGAGTCAATTTCACCTGTCCTTCCTGGAGAGTTTTACCAGTGTCGTGGATTATCATTGACTTCTCTGGCATGTCCTCACTTGTGTATTTACTCAGAGTGCTTATTTGTTCTAAGCTTCATTTTTAGAAGTTTTAATACACTTGCATTAAGCTAACATCTGGAAATCAGTATAGTAATTATTTGTATAGGCTGATTCAAACTATGTTTTGGAGACATAACAATCTTCCTAGTCAGGCACCTCAAGATTTGGGAGGGAAAGAACAACAACAAAAAAAAGAGTAGAAAGTCCTGTGTGTGCCAGCAAGGGCCTCCCATGGTCACAATTTCTCTCTCTCCCCCGCCCTCTTTCCTGGTGCTCTGAGAAAGCTTCAGGTTAGGGCTGAACAAGGTGCCGGTCTTCCTACCCCTCCCAGCTCCTACCCTGCTGAATCCTCATACTAGTTTGATGACAGCTTGGACCACATAACTGACTGCATGAAGTTAGAATCAGGAATATATTTTTAAATAAGTCTTTCTTTATAATTTTATGCATACAACTTCTGGTTATGATTGTCACTTTGGAACAAAGGGCATAAATGCAAGAAGCCCTTCAAGAGCATTAAGGGTGTGATTATTATAAAAACCGTGCTAAAATTTGATTTCAAAGTTAAACTGAATTCTCCTTATCAAATTTTCATTGAAGCAATGATCAAAGACTCTGAAGCAGCAGGTTCCCATGTAAGTTCCTCTATGAAGTGGAATTTTGAACTTGGCCTTGATTATTAATTGATTCCTACAAAAATCTGGGAACCATTCTTCTTTTTAGAAAAAATTCTATCCTGCTGAACAAATTTTAAGTCCATTGCTCTTCATGGTTAGAGCTAAGTTTTCTTCTAGAGGAATCTACGATTTTTTAAAATGCCTCCTGTATATAACAAAGAACTTCAGAAATATGACTTTATGGAAAGAAATGTACTTCAAAAATGGTTTCATTAACTTTGTATCAAGTTTGAGAATTTAGGTAAAGTTTAGGTAGATGTGAACCTTCAATAACTGAATTGTAACCACTTTGAGAAGTTACTCAGGAAATTAAAATACGCCCACTGAAGTAATGCCAGAAGTCCAAACACCTTGTGCTGTACGTACAAAACGTAGGAGGGCTTTAGAATATGACTAAGAAAGTATAGTGAAGTTTCCAAAAACTTATGGATTTGCCTAGAAAATTCTCAAAAGGTAACTATTCCTCATACCTACTCTTAGTATGTTGGAGATTGACTATAAATATGTGGCTTTATTTCTGGGTTCTCTATTCTTTTCCTTTGATCTATGTGTTTATTTTTACACCAGTGCCATGTTGTTTTGGTTACTCTAGCCTTGTGGTATAGTTTGAAATCAGATAATCCAATGCCACCAGCTTTTTTTTTTTTTTTTGCTTAGGATCATTTGGCTATTTGGGCTCTGTTTTGATTCCATATGGGTTTTTTTTTTTTCTAGTTTTGTGAAAAATGACATTAGTATTTTGATAGGAATTGTATTGAATCTGTAGATTGCTTTGGGAAGTTTGGTAATTTCAATGACATTGATTCTTCTGATCTATGAGCATGGAGTATTTGTTAATTTGTATCATCCACAATTTCTCTCTCAGTGTTTTCTAAGTTGGTTTTCTGTCTCTGTGTAAAGATCTTTCACCCTCTTGGTTAAGTATATTCCTAAGTAGTTTTTTTTTTTTTTTTTTTTTTTTTCCTAGCTATTGTAAATGAAATCAACTTCTTGAATTAGTTCTCAGCTTGGTCATTACTGGTTTACAAAAATGCTACTGATTTTCGTATGTTCCTTTTGTATCCTGAAATTTACTAAATTCATTTGTGAAATATAGGAGTCTTGGCGGACTCTTTAGAATTTCCTAGCTAAATGATCCTATGATTGGCAAACAAATAATCTGATTTCGTCTTTTTGAACTTGGATAGCATTTATTTATTTATTTATTTATTTATTTATTGCCTGATTCCTCTGACTATGACTTTCAGTACTATGTTGAATTACAGTGGAGAAAGTGAGCATCCCTGTCTTGCTCTGGTCTCAGGAGGACTGTTTCAACTTTTCCCCATTCAGAATGGTGTTGGCTATGGGTTTGTTATATTTGCCTTTTTTCATTTTGAGCTCTGTTCCTTCTGTGGCTAGTATATTGAGGGATAGCATGAATTCTATGAAATGCTTTTTCTGAATCTGTTGAGATGATAACATGATTTTTCTTTTTAATTCTGGTTTTGTGATAGATAATATTTATTGATTTGCATATTTTGAATCATCTTGCATCCCTGGAATAAACCTACTTGATCATGGTGTATTATCTTTTTCATGTGCTTTTGAATTTGATTCATTGGTATCTTGTTGAAGGGTTTTACATCTAAATTCTTGAGGGATATTGGACTATAGTTTCCTTTTCTGTTGTGTCCTTGCCAAGCAGGATATCAGGGGATAATGGCCTTATAGATTGAGTGAGGGAGGACTCCCTCCTCCTTGATTTATTTTCTGGAACAGTTTCAGGAGGGTTGGAGCCTGTTCTTTGTATAGAATTTAGCTGTGAATCCATCTGTTCCTGGGATTTTTTCCTTATGTGGGGAATTTTTTTAATTACTAATTTAGTCTCATTACCCATTTTTAATCTGTTCAGGATTTCCCCTTCTTCCTGGTTTCATCTCGGAGGTTGCACATTTCTAGGAATTCATCCATTTCCTCTGGGTTTTCTAGTTTGTACACACAGAGTTGCTCATAGTCTCTGATGATCTTTTGTATTTCTGTGGTATCAGTTTTAATGTCTTTTTTTATTCTTCTTCATTTCTCATAGTATTTATTTGAACCTCCTCTTTTTTTCTTGATTAGTCTAGCTCTTAGTTTATCAGGGCTATCTTTTGGAAGAACCAACTTTTTGTTGCGTTGATACTTTTAAGGTTTTTGTTTTACTTTCATTTAGTTGTGCTCTGATCTTCTTTGTTATTTTTTCCTTCTGCTAGCCTTGGGTTTGTTTGGTCTTGGTTTTCTACTTCCTGTAGGTAAAACATTAGGTAGTTAATTTGTGATCTTTCCATATTGTTGATGGAAGCATTGAACTCCATAAACTTTGCTCTTAGTACTGCTTTTTCTGTATCCTATAGGTTTTGGTATGTTGTTTTTCTCTTTTTATTCCTTTGTAAGGGTTTTTATTTACATCTTAATTTCATCCTTGACCCAAAGATCCTTCAGTAGCAGAATTGGGTGGGGGGGGGGTTTGTTTTGTTTTGTTTTAGAGACAGAGGCTCACTCTGTTGCTAAGGCTGCTGGTGAGCCATGGTGCAATCATAGTTCATTGTAGCCTTGAACCTATGGGATCAGGTCTTCCTGGGTCTCTTGAGTAGGTGTAACTACAAGCAGGAACCGCCGTGCCCAGTTAATTAATTTTTCTGAAAACCACGTTTTGCTATGTTGCCCAGATTGGTCTCAAACTCCTGGCTTAAAGTAGTCCTCTCGCCTCAACTTTCCAAAGTGCTAGAATTACAGGCACAAACTACTGCATCCACCCAGGAGCAGGTTGTTTAATTCCCAGGTATTTATACAGTTTTTGGAGCTCTTCTTGAGATTGATCTCTACTTTTTTTCCCTCTCTTTCCAATACTTGTTATATTTTGTCTCTTTTTTTTTTTAATTAAATCATAACTGTGTACATTAATACAATGGTGGGGTACAATGTGCTGGTTTTATATACAATTTGAACTGTTTTCATAAAACTGGTTAACATCACAGCATTTTCTTAGTTATTGTGTTAAGACATTTGTATTCAACATTTAGTAAATTTCACATGTACCCTTGTTAGATGCATCGTAGGTGTGGTCCCACCAATTACCCTCCCTCCACCCATCCTCTCCCCTCCCTTCCCCTTCCTCTCCCCTTTCCCCATATTCTTGGGCTATAATTCATATGAAAGCTATAACTTGGTTTCATAGTAGGGCTGAATACATTGGATACTTTTTCTTTTATTCTTGAGATACTTTGCTAAGAAGAATATGTTCCAGCTCCATCCATGTAAACATGAAAGAGGTAATGTCTCCATCCTTCTTTAAGGCTGCATAATATTCCATGGTGTACATATACCACAATGTATTAATCCATTCATGGGTCTATGGGTACTTGGGCTTCTTCCATGACTTAGCAATTATGAATTGGGCTGCAATAAACATTCTGGTACAAATATCTTTGTTATAATGTAATTTTTGGTCTTTAGGATATATACCTAGTAGAGGAATTGTAGGATCAAATGGCAGGTCTATTTTTAGATCCCTAAGTGTTCTTCAAACATCTTTCCAAAAGGAATGTATTAGTTTGCATTCCCACAAAGATACTTGACATGATTTTGATTTTTTTTAATTTATTGAAACTCATTTTATGGCTTAACATATGGTCTATCTTGGAGAATGTTGCATGCACTGTTGAGAAGAATGTGTATTGTGTGGTTGCTGGTGGAATGTTCTATAAATGTCTGTTAGGTCCTTTTGGTCTAATGTCCAATTTTAGTCTATTTTTTTTTTTTTTTTTTGGTTGATTTTCTGTCTCAGTGATGTGTCTAGTGGTGTCACTGGGGTGTTGAAATTGCCCATTATTATTGTATCATTGTCTGTCTCTCTCTCTTTTTTAACCACCCCTTTGCCATGTGAGGACATCTCTTTTCTTAGGTTTTCTAATATTTGTTTTATAAATCTGGAGACTCTGATGTTGGGTATGTACATACTTAGAATTGTTATATCTTGTAGAATTGATCCCTTGTCATGATATAATGACCTTCTTTGTCCTTTTTTACTGCTGTTATCTTAAAAGTCTGTTTATCTGATATAAGTATAGCAATTCCTACATGCTTTTGGTTTCTGTTTGAGTGGAATATTTTTTCTACCCCTTTATCTTCAATTTATAAAACTCTTTAATAGTTAAGTTGGATTTCTTATAGCAGTGTACACTAGGGTCATATTTTAAACCTATTTTGACATATTTCTGTCAAAATTTTTAAACCTATTGTCATTTTAAACCTATTCTGTCATATTCTTAAACCTATTGACATATTTCTGTCAATTTATATCTTTTAAGTGGGGCATTTGATTCATTTACATTCAAGGTAAATATTCTTATGTGAGGTTTTATTCCTATTATAATGTTAATTGTTATCTAGTTGCTTTGTAGCCTTACTTATATAATTGTTTTATAAGATTTGTGAATTTTATACTTTCATGTATTTTTATAATAGGGAGCATTGCCCATTTTTTTACATGTTTACAACTCCCTTGAGAATTTCTTGTAGGAGTAGTCTAGTGGTGACAAATTCTCTCAGTGTATACTTGTCTGGGAAAGACTTTATTTCTTCTTCACTTATGAAGATTATTGTAGCAGTACATAAAATCCATGGATAATAGTTTTTTTCTTTAAGAATTCTGAAAATAGGATTCTGAAATGACACAGTCATTTGGCTTATAAGGTTTCTGCTGAGAAGTCCCCTGTTAGTCTAATAGCATTTCCTTTATAGGCATTTAGATACTTTTCTCTTGCATATTTTATGATTTTTTTCTTCATATTGACTTTAGTTTGATGAGTAGATGTCCTAATCAAGTCCTTTTTGCAATATATTTCCCTGGAGTACTCTGAGCCTCATGTATCTGGAGGTCTAAATGTCTAACAAGGCCAGGCACAGTGGCTTACACCTATAATCTAGTACTTTGGGAGACCAAGGCAGGAGGATCACTTGAAGCCAGGTTGGTTATAAAGACCAACCTGGGCAATATAGCAACACTTTGTCTCGACAAAAAGAAAAACAAAAAATGCAAGATTGAGAGATTGAGAGAAAGAAAAAAGAAAAATTAACCAACCACGGTGGCATGTACCTGTAGTCCCAGCTACTGTAGAGGTTGAGCCAAGAGGATAACTGAAGCCCAGAAGTTTGATGTTGCAGTGAGCTATGATCATGCCACTGTACTCTAGACCAGGTGACAGAAAGAGACCCTGTCAATAAATAAATAAATAACTCTCAAGCAAGAGAAGGGAAGTTTTTCTCAATTACATCTTCAAATGGGTTTTTCAAACTTGCTTTTTCTTCCTACTCAAGAATACCTACAATGCTTGTCAATAAATAAATAAATAAATAAATAACTCTCAAGCAAGAGTAGGGAAGTTTTCCTCAATTACATCTTCAAATGGGTTTTCCAAACTTGCTTTTCTTCCTACTCAAGAATACCTACAATTCATGTCTTAAAATGTTTTACATAATCCTATATTTTTCAGAGGCTTTGTTTATCTTTTAAACTTTTACCCCTTAGTTTTGTCTTATTGGATTAATTTGGCAGACCTATTTTTGAGTTTTGAGATTCTTTCTCCTGCTTGGTCTACTCTATTATTGAAAATTTCAAGTGTATTGTATAGTTCCTTCAATGAATTTTTCATCTCCAGTTCTGTTCATTTGTTTGTTTTTAAATATCTATCTTTTTGGTAAATTTCTCATGTATATCCATAATTGATTTTCTGATATCTGTGTACTGGTTTTCACATTTTTCTTTAATCTCATTGAGCTTCTTTAATATAAATTATATTAATTCTTTATTTGGCATTTCACAAGTTTCAGTTTGGTTAGGATCCACTGCTACAGAGTAAATGTGATCCTTTGAAGGTGTCATAACAATGTTTGATTATACTTGCAGAATTGTTATGCTGGTTCTTTCTCATGAGGAGAGAGTATTTCTTCTTCCTTTTGTTGAATTTATTTAATTTTATCTGGGTAGGGGATTTAAGGTTTTTTCCCCTTGAGGATGTGTCTGTAATGTATGTTGCATAGGATCACTTGGAATTGTGGCACTGTGCTTTCAGTGGGAATGAATCTGTTTGAAGTCTTTGGTTTTAGATAGCCTTAGTGTGGTGTCTTTCTCAAATGCTGGGTACAGTACTGATGTATTAGGCATGTGAGCAGGCTTATGGCTGGCAGAGGTCTTCAGAAGCTTATCTCATTCGTAAGTGAAATGAATTTTTGTTAGCAGATTTTGTATTGGGGCAGCCTGTGGCACTTGAAGGTAGCAATAGCAGTGGGGTTCATCCTTGATCTTTGTTTAGCAGAGAAGCTCTCAGTTGTAGCAAGCAATGGCTTTATCTGTGGAACACACAGCAGCCTGAGCTTCCTGTTTAGCTCCTAGTGGGGTGGAGCAGGGCTGTATTGCATAAGTCCACACTCTGTTCCCTCCATGGTATGCACATGCACCAGCCCCTGACTGGGATGACAAGGAAGCTCCTCTGAAATTCACAGAGGTTGTGTAGGGGGAAGAGGGAGGTGCCACAGTAGCACAGGATGATTTGTTTTCCTGTCATGCCCCCCCTTCTGGTACTGAGGAAGCTTAGTTTTAAACAGATTCTCTTGACCATCTTCAGGCTGCAATTAGCCTAGAGTCATGAAAGATGCCTGCCCCATGGCTCACCACTAAAATGACTGTGGTGGAAGGCCTCCTTCCTCAGCTTTCTGGCTCTCCTGCTCTCTGCTGGAGGACCACTGCCAATCCATGCAGAATGGGGAGGAGCCCCATCTTTTTGTGCGCGCCCAAGTCCTGTGGCCACACTGCCAGTGGCGATGTAGTCAACCCTAATAGCCCTTGAAAGGCCATCCTCCAATGAACCTGTGCCGCTTCCAGAGGGAGCAGCCACAGCTCTGTCTGTGGCAGTGGGTAGAGGTGAGGGGATGTTCCCTTTTCTACACCTGGATCTGAGCACCAAAGCTGGTGGGATGGAATTACACTCTTCTATTGCAGAGCCAAGCACAGTCTTTGTGATTCTGTTGGAAGCAGGACTGCCACTCCAGTGGGGAGCTCCTGTACTCAGGAAAGACAGCGGTCTGGTTTCCTTTGTCTCAGAGGGTGCTTCCTTGGTGTACTGCACTCTCCCTTCCCTTAGCAGTGGCACTCTCTAAGGTCTAGACATCTGGGAATGTTGCTCCCCTATCCAGTTAGCCTTGTGCTGCTTCCTCCTTCTGAGCAGGCCCTGGGGAGTGTCAGCGGGGGCTCTGGTGATGTGGAGACATAAGGACAAGGGTGGAGGTTCCCTGCACAGGACACAGTTACCTGACAGCTGCTTCTCCAGCATGGCACCCCTTCTGCAACTCCAGGTAAGGGTGAGTATGTCAGCTCCAGTTCTCAGTTTGGTACAATGCCTTCAAGAAATCCAAGTCACCGCCCACACAAGTGTTTGGATTCATGAAGGCAGAGAAGCTCTGTTGACAGTTCAGTACTGACAGTCTACCACAAGGGTGAGGAGAGCCAAAACACCCCACCTTCCCTTCCCATGAAATACCAAGTCCCTCAGGTTCTGAGCCTTCCTCTGCCATCTCTTGCTTTCTTCTTTTTCTGTGCCCCACCCTTTTACTATGTGTTTTCTGTTATGCTCCCTCACTCTTCCCCTTGGTATTCTTTCCAAATGTTGGTTATTCAATTGTAACTTTGGTTCTTCTTTCTGAGGAGAACTGGTATCCGGCATCTTTAGTTGAACCCTCTCCATAAACCACAAACATTTTAAATATTCATTAATTCCCTTCTTCCCTTCTTCTGCTACCATTTTTCTATGTTCTTTTTTTTTAATGATATTATTATTATCATTTATTCCTCAAATGAAGTATAAATTTGTTAATTCTTTTATTATCTATTTGTTTAAATATGAAAACCACCAAGAGGATAATGGGGGGGGGCTAAATATTTGCTTTTTTGTTGTGTGCAAATAGATTAAGTTTATCATAAATGACTCTCTCAGGGCTGCAGTGTGTTCACTTAGAAAGTTACGGTTTTGAAAATAATAAAAATGCCTTTTAAACAACAACAACAAAAAATTAAATAAAGTGTTTCTACCATGGTACTCTACCAAGGGTGACAAAGTGAGACTCTGTCTCAAAAAAAAAAAAAAAAAAAGAAAGAAAAGGAAAGAAAGCATTCCTATTAAAAACATGTTACCAGTTACAAATGCAAAATTTGTGTGAATCATTACAAATGAAACATATATCAACGCCCTTTCCCCACCTATGGGGAGAGACTTTAGACCCAACCCTTAGAATATCCCAGGGCACCTGAGTAGAAAGGTTGGAGAAGCACAATTATAGGTGATAAGAAACTAGTGACAAGGTGATAAAGGCCCAGAGGCAGACTGGCCCTGTCCCTGGGCATTGATAAAGTAGGGAGTATATGGATGGAGGTAGGGACTGGCAGGAAAGGCTCCCTCCCTCCCAGAAAGGATCTTGCTTATTCACTGATAAGCTTGACATCTTCTGAAAAGGAGATGACCATCCTCAGTTACAGACATAAGATTCTAATAAGTGCTCTTGAGAGTGTTAATGGAGGCTGAAAATCCTGGGGAAGAGTAGATGACCTGTGTGGACCTCAAGAGTTGATAAAGAAACAGGAACATTGGGAAGCTTGGAAGTTGAATAGGGTAGGGGTGATGAAAACAAACTACAGAGAAAAAGCCAGAAGCAGGAACCCTTTGGTTGATCCTAGAACTTGGCTCCGATCTAAACCCAATCTTAAACTGGCAAATTCTCTCAGCCATCATTTTTCTATGTTCTTGTCGCTCTAATTCCTTTTCATTTTCCAAAAAAAACAATTTATTCATCCATAAGGGAAGTAAAGATTGTTGAGTAAAGGCAGGATGCTAAGGGCACAAAGAAAGTACTTAAAGTCTTTGTTCTCCTCCTCAAGTCACTGTAATGGGGAATAAGAGGGGCACTGATAATAAAGTATGAGTAGAATCAGAAGTATATGTTTCTTTTTATGCAGAGACCCTGAAAAAGAAGGAGAATGTTGCCATAATTGAGGATTATTAGAGTACTATATTCCTGGTGACTGGTTCTGCAAGTTTTGCTTTTTCATTTAAAGGTATTTTTATAATCTAATCCAATTTTGATATAAGATAGACTTCTAGCTAAAAGCAACTGGGATGAGTATTACATACATTTTTCTTTATAGTGAATTTTTAAACATAGATAGTAAACTGTTTTTTAAGTCATTTATGTATTTCTTTATGTAAAGGTAAAAATGAAACAAATCCCTAATTGTACTAAAAGAACACTCATAAAAATATCACTACATACCATCTCTCTAGTTTTCTTCTAAGAAAGAATACTGGAAAGTAAACTGCATGCCATACTCTTCATGAGAAATGATTTCATTTTAGGCATTAAATTCCAGAAGACAGAAATCCAAGAGGTCTAGCTTCAAATTTTAATTCTAAGTGAAGAGGCTAAAGAAAGGAAGCCAGCTGGATATTGAGGCACTCACTCTCTCCTACCCTCCACATTTTTTCCCTATCCTGAGCACTCAAGTAGTGCAGAAGACATGAGAGAAATGTAAAAATGGCATCTTTATCTATGCACAACAGCTAGACACAACTCATGGACCAATGGTCCAGTTTCACAGACCTTGGCATTTTAAAATTAATATTCTTCTTGGAGTTTGTGCCAAGGAAGTATTCTTCCTCCTTTTTTTTTTTCCTTGAGGGAAGTAGGAGTAGAGATTGGGTAAGCAATTAATTGGAAGGTAATCATTGCCTCTTCCAACCCAAAGAAGGCTTTTTTTTTTTTTTAGTTTTTCTCTACAGAAATAGTATAATCCTTACATAGAATTATAGAAATTAAATCCTCAGTGACTGATATTGCAAGATTTAAAATACTTATGTAATTAGAAGAAACAGAGAACTGCTTAGAAATAAAATGGGCCTCTCAGCCCCAACAAAGTCTTGGTCACTTAGGTATTTGGCATTTTTCAGTATGCTAGAATCTAAAGTCACCTGCAGATCTCACCTCTCCAGTTCTGTGAGCACTTCTCTGCCTCTGTGAATCTTTGCCCCCAGCCTTTGCTGAAATTTTCCTTAATGCTTAAGATAGGCAGTCAAAAAGAGCAGTGCAAAGAATTAAACCAAGATCTAGAATTTCCTAGCAGCAGAAGCCTGAGTTCTATTCACTCACAGCCCAGTTCCCAATTTTCTGGATAACCTTGGGGAATCACTGAGAAGGGAATGTTATTATAATAACATCTTGGCAGAATAAGAAAGCCCTTGACAAATGTAAATACTAAATTATAAATTCCCTTGGGTATCATGGGGGAAACATTACTGTCATTTACCTAAATCTGGTGAGATAATATTCATTGGAGCTTCCTAAAAAGTCTCCCTTGTGGGAAATTACTTTGCAAATATCCATTCCTAATTCTTGTCATGTATTTTTTTTTATTTCTTAAGTATGACTGCAGAATTTTAACCCCCATAGTGTAAAAAGATTGTACCTCAGGGATTTCAGAGATGAATCTTTGGTAGATGCTCCTGGAGAATTCTGCTTATGTTATCTGGGAAAGGGAAAGAATAGATTTGGACTGGGGTGTTAGATAAATATCACTCTGGAAAAATGGTAAAGAACAAACATCATAAGAAAAAATTAGAATCCACTGCTAGCAAAACTGCCTGCCAGTATATATCCAACTATATTATGGCAACCTTTTAGACTATAAGAATGAGTGCAATTTCCCAAAAAAGTACCCACTTCAAGGAAGTTCCAAATATTACGTGCTCTATCAAACCCAGAAGCCATCAAACAATGCAAAATACGCATATTTCATACATGTGCAGCATTGACAAGGTGGATCTGCACCTAGTCATGCAACCCACTGTCTTAATCAATCCTGCAGGGTCCAATGGTATATGTCATGTTTGAATCTTAAAAAGAAATACCTTACACAGAACTCTTAGTATCCTTTAGTGCAATAGATGACTTTCAGATTGAATGAAATTGACTGGAATATGCAACACCATCTTCTCCTAATGAATCCTTATAAACTTACACACAGACACACTTTATACACCAGTCCCTCCCTTCATTCCCCATGCCAAATTGGGAATGGATTAATTCCCAGCATTAATGGATGCCCTTCTGATTTTTCATTCTAAACAGAAAATAAGCTGGGAGTGAGAGGCTGTCCCCCTGTTTTATCTGGAGGCCATGCTGACTGTTAATTCTGGATATCTTTAAGCATCCCTCTATCCTTGCTAAGAGCTGGCATGGAGCAATACTCATTCCTGGCACGCAGTTCCAGTGTTCATGTAGGAGACTGAAGGGTGGTTACAAGATGATAACTGAATTGCCTGAAGGAGATAAGTCCCCTTCTGCCAAAATAGAGCTTTGTATATAATTAGTGTAAAAATTCAGAGGAATAGAGTTTATCCTTACAATCTATCTTTCTCATTAAAAAAAGAATCATAATGGAAGAACAAAGCAGTCCCTGCAGTGAATTGAATTGCTTTCCCTAAGTTTTCACTGAATCACAGACTCAGCAGTCCCCCATCTTGCAGACAGTATTGCAGTCTACTGCATGAGATTTGCAGGGGAAAAAAACGAAGCAGACAATTTTTTTTTCTTAAGTCTTAGAATTGCACTGTGATTATTTTTGGATTATTATTTCCTGCCTATGAATTTCTGAATATTTGGTTTCATTAGTTCCCATTTCTGAGATTTTTGAGGGGGAGGGGGAGGATGGTTATAACTCACCAAATTTAAATGCGATACTTGCAAAGGGGTGAATTCTATTATAAGTGGAAGTGACTAAGCCCCTTCATGACATACATGAAGAAAAACACAAAGGAAATAACCTAAAATTATAAGAAAATATGATCAGAATTTATGTTTCTGACCATGTTTTTGCTTTAGTATTTGAAACTCCTCTCAAAAAATAGTGTGAATATCACTTTCGTTTACCTTTAACTGTCTTAGTCATTTTTGAGAAAATATCTATGTTTAACAATTATAGTTAGAAATTATTACATTAAAATATAATTTCACTGGGAGGCAGAGGTGGCTTGATTGCCTTAGCTCCGAAGTTTGAGATCAGCCTGAGCCAGAGCAAGACCCCATCTCTAAACCTAGCTGGGTATTGTGGCATGTGCCTGTGGTCCAGCTACTCGGGAGGCTGAGGCAAGAGAATCACTTGAGCCCAAGAGTTTGAGGTTGCTGTGAGTTCTGACGCCATAGCACTCTGCCGAGGGCAAAAGTGAGACTGTGTCTCCAAAATAAATACATAAATAAATAAACAGATAAAATTGATTTCAAACAGGGTCACTCTGGTAAGTTGTCATAACTTATCTGTTGAGGTATTTCTTCTATTCATAAATCAGGAAAATAATGGTAACTCCCTTATGGGTTAACTAAATAGTTAAATAATAACTACCTTATGGGTTTCATGTGGACTAAATGAGATGATTCATAAAAAACTTACAGAACAGTGTCAGGCTTACAGAAAACCTTCAGTGAATATAATACGCCATCATCAGATTCGATTTTCTTTATAAACAGTCTTCTCCCCAGCCAGTTGGATTTTACACACATAACCCTTCATTTGACTCCATTCCTTCATGAGGACTGAAATTCAAGGGCCATATTCCAGCATATATGTTCTCCTTCACTTGTCCCTCCATGTTTGAATAGGCACTGGTATGATTCATAGAGGGATCAAAAAGAAGAGACTTTCTAGATGTTTTCTTACCACTGCAGTGGCCACCATAAGTGAGAGAACTTACTGAGATAATTACTGTACTAGCACTAGACTAATTCTAAAATGCACAAACCCAAGGCAGGGTGTAGAGTGTGAGTCTTTGAGAAAGCTCTCAAGAGCTTGAGAAAGCTGAGCCAAGGGGAACAACAAGCACTTTGTTCAGAAGGAGCAGAAGAGTAGGGAACCTGGGCCTTCTGATTTCAAGATCTTCCTTTGTGAACCACGGAAGGAGGCAAGAAAAGCTTCCTCTTTTTCTGCTTCCCCCCTTTTAGTGAAAGGATTTATTATGTAAAATTGGGATTCAGTGAAAAGGCCAAAGGCCATAGTTAAGGACAAGGAAGGCTAAAAGTTTCCTTAAGGCTACAAGTTCCTGACCCTAAGAAGAGAGGGTGCCCCCCCCCCCAAAAGAAGAAGTTGAAAGAACAATTCCCTAGGCCAGTGTTCGCTCTAGATTAGTGAGTATTTTATTCTCTTTGATTAAGACCATGAAATTCTAAGGTAGAATTACTCATTACTTCCCAGCCTTTCCTTCCCCTTGTTGTGTGAGTGTGCAAGTGTGTGTATGTGTGAGTATGAGTGTGTGTGTGCGTCCTGTCTCTTCTCCTGTTTCTCTCTTCACCCCAACTTTTTCCTTTTCACACAGTTAAGGCTGTGAGAAGAAAAACATTGCCATGCCCTTGACTTAGACAGGACTGTCATTACCCATGTGGACACTGCAGAGGAGACAAAGATTCCATGTAAGCTGTGCCTGCAGATAACCACTCCAAGTTATTATTCTTTGCTCAAGAAAAGGTTTAGAGCACAGGATACCAATTCAAGTAAAGTATGTTGTGAAATAAGCTTGACCACCTTCGTTCCTGAAGGTTTTCTCTCCCATCGCACAGCCAGTGTTTGTGAACTGGAACCAACTGAACAGGCATACAGAGGGCAAAGCAGCCCCACGTCAGCTGGGAAAATCATATTCCCATGTGGCCTGCTGATGGAGGCACACAGCAGCAGGAGACGTAGAGGAAAAAGAAATGTATTTAGCCACAGCCAGAACAGGATGGCACTTCTATGCCTGATAATTTCCAGTAAGGAACAAGTTTGGGGGGCAAGGGCCATGATTTGGGAGAGCTTATCATTATGATAGTAGAAATCTTCAGATTTCTTCTCAGAGGGTCACAATTTTATAAGCAAAATCCCAAATCCTCATTGATTATTTGGAATCATCAATGAGCAACACAATTTGAGACCATTTCCATGGAAACTACAGTAAGAAATCTATCAGCAGGGAACTAACCTTACTACTCCAATGACAGGACCTGCCCTTGAATTAGGTCATTAAATGGAATCTCGCTCTCATTTTTGGACAGGGTAAGAACATTCTGTTTCAACATTGAAAAGTTAAATTGGGGTCTGGAGGAGGAAATTCTTTAAAGTGGAAAAGAGCCGCAAAATAACCTGAAAGAACACAAAGCTGGGGAAGTGGCCACCAGGTGTCACCTGAGAAGGGGGAAGGCCACGGTGTCACAGATCTTGCAGCTCCTTGGTGGGCAGAAGCAGGCTACAGACAAGTTCTGCAGGCTCCACGGGCCTTACCACATCCACAGCAGTGTATTCTATGCCTAGAAGTACATTTCAGCTTTTGGCTTAGTGGATGTCATCTGCTGAGGATAAAATTTCCAGCTGTGCAGTGTTAAACTTGGACCATTATGGCACAGCTTTAAGCAAGCTATTGAGTTTAAACGTTGGCTGGGCTAAAAGAAACTAAGTGAGATCATTCTGAAGCTAGTGAAGAACTCAGCTTCTAAAAATAAAGTTGAAGAACTTAGTAACTTCTCCACAGACACATGTGTGGGCAAAGCTTATGTAAGTGACATAAATGGAGAAGGCGCTGCACTGTTGCTGTTAAAAAATGTACATTGTTTACTATATGGAAACTCACATGCTCATAACCCCGAATGCTGTTGTTTTGACCTCAGCTATATTGAGTCATTTAAATAGCTGAGAGGAAAGTTGTTGGTAAATGTGTCCTGGGCTGAGAGTCTCTCTTACCTGAGAGAGTCACCCTGGTGCACAAGCCAAGGATACACCTCTTCCCTAGAAGAGTTTTGTAGTTCTAGTTTTGCCCATGATTACTTTATATATAGTCTTCTAGAAGTCTCTGACTTGATTCCATCTGATTCAAATTTGTCTTATATACATTTTATTTCTCTTCATTTCCTGAATCCTTCTTCTTTTTCTTCATGTATTCACTCATTCATGATTTAACTCACTACTCATTTATTCAGCGGGTACTTTGGGAGGATTTTGTGCATCAGGCTCTGTGCCTCTAGCTGTGAAGGTATATGATCCAGTAACGATGACCTGCTTTCTCCCACCTCCTCCAAGCTCACAGACAAGAGGAGGAAGATGACAGATAAAGAGTACCTCTAACTGCCTCCCTTTTCTTTACCTTTACCAAACTTTTATTGTAAAATAATTGACTTGTCATGAGCCACTTAACATGGCGAGATGCTCTGATAAATGCTTCATTAGGCGATTTAATTGTTGTGAGCATCATGGGGTGTGCTTACACTACTGTAGATGGCACAGCTACTGCACACCTAGGATATGTGGTTCAGTCTACTATTCCTGGGCTACAAACCTGTGCAGCAAGTCACTGGACTGAGTACTAAGGTGATTGTAACATAGTGGTAAGTATTGTATATCTAAACATATGTAAACATACAAAAGGTGCAATAAAAATATAGTATAAAATGTCAAAAAAAAAAAAAAAAAAGTACACCTGTATAGGGGTTACCATATTTACCATAAATGGAGCTTGCAGAATTGGAAGTTGCTCTGGGTGAGTCAGTGAGTGAGTAGTGAGTGAGTTCGAAGGCCTAGGACATCACTGTACACTAATGTAGACTTTATAAACACTGTCCGTTTCTTCTACACTAAATATATATTTAAAACATAAAGTAATTGCACTATAATGTTGCAATAGCTGTGGCATCAATGGGCAACAGGAGTTTGCCTGTTGGGAACAGATCCATTGTAATCTTACAGGAACACTGTCATATATATAGTCACTTGTTGACCAAAATGTCCCCTTATACTACGTATAGCACATGACTGTACTTCTCCATCGTCTGTTTCATCACTCTATTCTCCATTTAGGCCCCAGACCTCCTTTTCCCATTTTCTCACTGAAGAAGTCATTGTAAGTACTTAGAATCAATGTGTTGCTACTTCATGGACTCCCCTTCACCATTTTTGGATGGTGCCTGTACTTTCTGCACTGGGACCCTGACTCTGCCTTAAGAAGAGGAGCATCTGTTCCTATAGTCCCTGCACTATCCCTCCAACCCCCTTGTCTTTGGGGGAAAATGTTGTCCACCCAGACAGCATCCATCTCCTTTATTTAGACCTACTGTCATGTACTGTATGAGGACTTTTTGGTCAATGACTGACTGCATATTCAACAACAGTCATATAAAATAAGACGTCCTATAAGATTATTACTTTGTCTCCTTTACGAAAAATTCTTGGCTAGTGGGCTCTTAAGAACTAGACCAGTGAGTGTTTTTAATTTTTTTTTTTCCAGAATATTATCAGGGAAAAATGGTTTGGCTACATGAATTGTTCTTGTACAGTTTGAGTCAAAGTTAGAAGTGTGCCCATCACCCATTTAGTGTGCACTGTACCTGTTAGGTGTATTTCTACCCATTCCCTTCTCTCTGACCTGCTTGATTTTCCTTGAGTTTTACTTCCATATGGGCACCTGAGTTCCAATTGAATACTGAGTACATATGTCTCATGTGTTTTTTCATTCTTGCAATACTTCATGTAGGAGAATGGTATCTGGTTTTATCCTGGAGTAGTACTCCATGATATACATACCCCATGTTTTATTAATCCACTCACGCATCAGTGGGCACTTGGGTTGATTCCACATCTTTGCGGTTGTAAATTGTGCTGCAATAAACATCGAAGTGCAAGTGTCTTTTTGATGAAATGACCTTTTTTATTTAGGTAATACCTAATAATACCATTGCTGGATATAATGGTAGATCTACTTTTAGTTCTTTCAGATTCTTGAGGAATCTCCATACTACTTTCCATAGAGCTTGTACTAGTTTGCATCCCACCAACAGTGTGTAAGTGTTGCTTTCTCTCTACATCTATGCCAGCATCTATTGTGTTGGGACTTTTTGATAAAAAAAAAACATTGTCATTGGAGTTAGGTGATATCTTATTGCAGTTTTGATTTGCATTTCCCTGATGATTAGGGATGAGGAGCTTTTTTTGTGTTTATTTGCCATTAGTCGATGTTCTTTTGAAAAGTCAGAGGCTACTTTGATAATTGCAGTAGTCCTCTTATCTTCAAAGAATACCTTCCAAGACCCCCAGTGGACGCCTAAAACCAAAGATAGTACTCTGTTTTTTCCTATACATGCGTATCTATGACAAAGTTTAATTTATAAACTAGAAACAACAAGAGATTAACAACGATAACATTATAAAATAAAGTAATTATAACAATGTACTATAATAATTGTGATATGAATGTGGTCTCTTTCTCTCTCTCAAAATAACTTACTGTACTTTACTTACCTATTTTCAGACCCCAGTTGGCTCTGGGTAACTGAAACTATGAAAAGTGCAACCATAAAAAAAGGAGTGATGACTGTCCACACATCCGTGCTTCTGAGGCCCTCAAGAGCACCTCGCTCTTTCCTAGCAGTTACATGTGGATCACGGTATGGATCATAGATCTGTAGCAGGTGACACCTGCCTCAAGTGACCTCTATCTAGTTGCAAATAGTTCTTTACTTTTCTGACTTTACTCCAGTAAGAAACTTTTACACTTCTACTGATAACTGTGGATGTGTCCTTGCTGCTATACTGAATTAAAGTTCTTCCTAGTTTCTAATTCCCCCCTAAAATATAAAAATCATAGTAATCTTGTTATAATGTGAAAAGTGATTAAGTAAATACCAGGGACCCTTAGAATCTGCAGAAGAGTAGGAAAGAAGAACAAAATATCAGCCTCTTGTTTTTAACCAACTACTAGCTCATTATGTTCTGAGTACGCAGCATGCTCCATTCAGCAAATGTTCATCGTGTCCTTCAGAATATTCAGGTTACCATTTCATAATATTCTAGAGAAGTAAATTAATGGTGCCTCTGATAGTAGACTCACAATACGCACATTTTTTTTCTTTGTAGTGATGGGGGCTCACTCTGGCTCAGTCTTGTGTCAAACTCCTAACCTCAAGTTTTCTTCCCACCTTGGTCTCTTAGAGAACTAAGAGTACAGGCATGAGCCACTACACCTAGTCTCTGAGACAATATTTGAAGTGGAGAAATTAAATGCATTTTTAAAATTTACTTTAAATTATTCAAGTAACTCATGAATATAATCATTGTTTATGTAAATATAAACATTTCAAATGTGGACATAAATATGGTTTTAAAAAATAATGCTTCTCATTTATAATAAAACCCATTCTCTTCTTTAAAGAAAATCTTTATTAAATTTGCTTTTCATCTTTTATGGTATTTCTCTCTGCATAAGCATACATATATGTTGTTATAGTATGTTTTTCATTCAAATGCTAGAAACTGAAGTTGTTCTATAACTTGTTTTTTTTTTCACTTAGTACATCCTGAGAAACTTTTCAACTTAGTACATGTACCTTATAGTTTTTAGTTGCTGATATAGTATTGATAAGCCCACAGTTACTGATCATATAGATTGTTTCCCATCTTGAATTATCCTATTTTACAAGAAATATCCTTGTAGGCATATCATTGTATACATATGATACAATGTATACATTGCATCTTATAGTTTAAATTTCTAAAAATTTAATTGTTCAGTCACTGGGCATTCTATATATTGATAAATATCACCAAACTTCCCCCCACCAAATGGAATTACCAATTCAAAAGTTTACTAATAGTATTCAAAAGTGCCTATTTTCATAGCACTCTGGGAGGCCAAAGCAGGTAGATTATTGAGCTCAGGAGTTCAAGATCAGGCTGAGCAATCCCATCTCTACTACAATAGAAAAACTAGCCAGGCATTGTGGTACATGCATATAGTCCCAAGCTGCTTGGGAGGCTGAGGCAAGAGGATTGCTCAAGCCCAAGAATTTGAGGTTGCTATTAGCTATGCTGCCATGGCACTCTACCCAGGGCAACAGAGTGAGAATCCATTTTAATAAATAAATAAATGTTAAAAAAAAATTAAGTACCTATTTTCCCCCACTTAACTGGTGGTGGTGTCCTGCCACCATTGGACATTATCAGTAATTTTTTGTCAGTTTGAAAGGTGAAAAATACTTCATTGTTTTAAATTTCATTTCCTTAATTACCAGTGACGTCAACATCCTTTCATATGTTTGTTGGTCACATGAAATAACTTTTAAATCCTAAAATGTGAGATGATAACAATCCCTCACGTGGTTTGTGTCTGATAGAAGAGTATGTCCCAGACGGCCCTTTTCCTTCTTTTTTTTTTTTCACTCAGTGTCTTGTTTTCATCTGCTTGTGAATTAGTGTCAAAAAGGGAAAACAAATGAGCCCTGTGATACCTTCCTCTGGAAGAATGCCACGGCCGGAGCACTGGATGATAATATGGGAATTTATACCATCCATAAACCTTTTATAGTAGTGTAATTAGCAACATTATTAATACTACCCAAGCCTGGCTTTCTTTATTACTGTAAACACAGCTTGTAATCACATAAATGACATCAGTAATAATCCTTCAGGGCATCATGGAAAGCACTTGAGTCAGTTTAGCTAGGGTTTAATCAGAATCTTCATTCAAAAAAAATTAAACGATTGTTTTTGTTTAGAAAACAAAGCATGAGGGCTAACTCTTGGACATAATATAACATTTGAATTTTGGAATTTGGGAGAGGTTTATTGGTATTGAATGGGAAGGATGGATTGGAAAAACATACAGGAATCAGTGCAAGCTTTTATCCCTTAGCCATATACTATCCTGCCTATTTCAATAACTCAATGTCAATTAAATACGGTTTTCTGTACTCTCGTGGCATTTCTATTAATATTTCATACAAAAAAAGGTAGTAAGTTTAATATATATGCTTCTTATCTCTTCTTTTAACAATAATGAATGTAAGGTAGAAGTAGATTCCAAGAATCCCAAATCCATGTAAATTAGCAGCATGATTTAGATGACAGGTGTGGGAATCAGGACAATAAAATTACATTCAAGATTAGTCTCTACTGTGGTTTGTGTTCCTTCTTTATGCAGTTCACCTTAATATCATCATTGCTCATATTTCCTGGCTCTCCAAAATGGGGACAGCTATCAAATTAAAATTATTCATTAATATATATTGATTATTTTATGTGCTCAGAGACAAATTTGTAACCCTGATGGCTTCATTAAAATGTTAATCATAAAAAGATAAGGGGATTTTGAAAAAAAAAAAGTCAACTTGATGATAGTTGAGAGACAGTATTCAATTGTATGTGACATTTGGGGGGTTGGCTATTAATTTATTTAAGCCATAGCTCAGAATAAAACTAATATATAGTATTTCAGGATGAGTAAAATTTTTGACTGTAAAATTTTTGACTGTAAAAACTGTAAAATTCAGTTTATTCGACTTGAATGAATACTGGCAAAGAGAGGTGGCACAATTAAATGGGGGAGAAATAAATACTGCATGGTGAGTTTTTTTGATTTTATAACCACAATATGTACTATTTCAAGTACTACCCACAGGAGAAAGAGAAAGGAAATGATGATATATTACTCAGTTTCATTATCCTTAAGCCCTACAAACCATCTTGTAGCTCATTTTCCAGATGAAGAAATGGATTATGTAGTGGTTTCTGTTTAGGATATAGTGAGTCACATAAAACCATCACTCTCACTCTAATAGCAAAAGCTTGCCTGATAAGCTATAAAATCTTAGTTTAGTTTCTTCCTGGAGGATCTATCCAAAACTGTCAAAGTGGTGTTAAAATCTCCCACTATTATAGTGCAGGAAGATATCAAGTTGTTCATATCTATTAGGGTTTGCTTTATAAAATGAGGAGCATTCTGGTAGGATGCATAAATGTTAATTATCAAAATCTCTTCATGCTTGGTGTTTCCTTGACAAATATGTAGTGACCATCCTTATCTTTCTTTATCTCTGTTGATTTAAAGCCAATTGTTTCTGCAAATAAAATTGCAATCCTGCTTTTTTCTGATTTCCATTTGCTGTATTATTGATGTCCATCCCTTCACCCTGAGTCTAAGATGCGATTCTTGTATACAGCAGATAATTGGTCTGAGTTTATGTATCCAGTCATCCAAGCTGTGCCTCTTTAGAAGAAAATCAAACCATTCACATTAATTGAGAGAACTGATAAGCATGATAGTGTTTTGTGTGTCATGTTTCTCCAATGTCCAGTGGATATTTTTAATCCTTTCAGCACTGTGGAAATTGGGTTTTGTTCAAAAATTTCTGGGTGAGTTTACTTTGGTAGAGAATGGGTCTGAGAATATCCTGGAGAGATGGTTTAGTTATGGCAAATTTCTTCAATATATGTATGTCAGTAAAGTATTTGATTTCTCCATCACAGATGAAATTCAGTTTAGCTGGTTAAAGGATCCTGGGATGAGCCTATCAAAAATATTCAGTGGGGGAAAGACTCCCTATTTAACAAATGGTGCTGGGTGAACTGGCTAGTAACCTGTAGAAGACTGAAACTAGATCCCCACTTTTACCATTAACAAAAATTGATTCTTACTGGATAAGAGATTTAAACTTAAGACATGAAACTATAAAAATACTAGAAGAGAGTGTAGGGAAAACACTTGAAGAAATCAGCCTCGGAGAATATTTTATAAGGAGAGCCCCCCTGGGCAATTGAAGCAACACCAAAAATACATTACTGGGACCTGATCAAACTAAAAAGCTTTTGCACAACCAAGAGCACAGTTAGTAAAGCAAACAGACAACCTTCAGAATGGGAAAATATTTTTGCAGGTTATGTTTCTGGCAATGTTCTGATAACTAGAATTCACAGAGAACTCAATCTAATCAGTAAGAAAAGAACAAATAACCCCATTTCTATGTGGGCAAGAGATTTGAACAGCGACTTCTCTGATGAAAACAGGTGGATGGACTACAAACACATGAAAAAATGCTCATCATCTTTAATCATCACAGAAATGCAAATCAAAACCACTTTGAGATATCATCTAACTCCAATAAGATTAGCCCATGTAACAAAATTCCATAACTGCAGATGTTGGCATAGATGTGGTGAGAAGGGAACACTTCTACACTGCTGGTGGGAATGCAAGCTAATATGACCATTTTGGAAAGAAGTTTGGAGAATACTCAAGGAACTAAAAGTAGACCTACCGTTCAATCTTGAAATTCCAACTAGGTATATACTCAGAGGATCAAAAATCATTTTACATCAAAGACATTTGTACCAGAATATTATTGCAGCCCAATTCATAATTGCAAAGACATGGAAACAGCCCCAGTGCCCATAAACCCATGAATGAATTAACAAATTGTGGTACATGTACACCATGGTATACTATGCAGCCATAAAAAGATGGAGACTTTACATCTTTTATGTTTACCTGGATGGAGCCGGAACCTATTCTTCTTAGTAAAGTATCTCAAGAATGGAAAAGAAAGTATCCAATGTACTCAATACTACTATGAAATCAATATATAATCACCTATACATTCATACAAATAGTAAGATGTAACTATAGTCCGGAAAATAGATGGAAAGAGGAGAGAGAGGGGAAGGGACAGGGGAGGTGGGAGTAGGGAGGTATTTGAGGGGCCCTCACCTAATGTGCATAATGCAATGTACATTTCAAAACTATTAAGAAAAGAGTATAATTGTCTTAACACAACAAATAAGTAAGTGAGGTGATGGATGTGTTAATCAGTTTGATGTAAGCATTTCACACTGTATATCAAATCAGTACACTGAACCCCAAAAAATGCATCAATGTACACAGTTATGATTTAATAAAACAAAATTTAAAAAGGTATAAAATTCTAGCTTTTGTGAACCCCCCAGAAAACTAAAGTTGAAAACAAACTTAAATGTACAAAACCTCAAAAATTCCCTTTGTAGGAAAAAAAAAAAATCCACAGCTTCTCTTATCCCTAGAAGATGACAAGAGAAAAAAATAAGAAAAATGGGCTGGTGAGGCAGATTATAATTCCAAAATATCCCAGACACAGAGCAGCAGGTATGCACTCACTGGAAAACTATGTTCTGTGGGTCTTTACCTAATGCTGAAGACCAGCACAAAGAACTAAAAGAGATCCCACATGGTCTGGGTGGAGCCTCCCCAAGTGCTTGACAGCCATCATTTGAAGGTGAAGGGGAGTAGTAAAAGAGATCAAGTGAAATGAGTTTGAGGCATCCCAGATTTCAAGCTGCTAAGACAGGAATAGAGAACCAAGAAAAATCCTTCTCCATAAGTGCAGAAATCCTAGTAAATGGCTGGAGAGCAAAGATAATTCCCCAATAACACAAACTAAATTTAGCTGAGCAGTAACACAAAGCTATATCCTTAATGACTGAGAAAGCTGACAACTTGGTTGTAAAGTACAAAGAGATCTCTAGTACCACAGCAGTACTCATATCCCATTCCCTGAAGAAGGGTAAGTCCTGATTGTTCTCTCTAGTTATTTGAAGATAGCTTTGAAATAAGTGAAACTAAAGTTTCAAGAAAGCCTAGTCTCACTGATCAGAATAACTCAATACCCCAATTAAAAAAACTTAATACAAGGAAAAGGACATACCCGTTTCTGGAAGTAAGTATTTATTAGTTCACTGTATAGTATTCATTTATATAAAATGTCCAGGTATAGAAAAAACTACTACATAAGCAAAAAATCAAGAAAATGTGGTATGTAGTCAAGGGAGAAAAATTAATAGAGACAGACCCAGAGATTCATAATGTTAGAATTATCAGAAAATTATTAAACTTTATAACAACTACAATAAAAATTGTAATCCTAATGGAAGAGGTCAACAACTTTCATGAAGACATGAGCAATTTCGCCATAAATCAGTCAACTCTTAAAAATAGCCAAATGGGAATTTTTTTTTTGTTTTTTTTTGTTTTGTTTTGAGACAGAGTCTCAGTATATTGCCTTCAGTAGAGTGCCGTGGCATTATAGCTTACAGCAACCTCAAACTCTTGCGCTTAAGTGATTCTCTTGCCTCAGCCTCTCAAGTAGCTGGGACTACAGCCACCCACCACAATGCCCGGCCATTTTTTGGTCGTAGTTGTCATTGTTGTTTGGCAAGCCTGGGCTGGGTTCGAACTAGCCAGCTCTGGTGTATGTGGCTGGCACCCTAGCTGCTGAGCTATAGGTGCCGAGCCCCAAATGGTAATACTAAAAAAAACAAAAACAAACAAACAAAAAAAACAAAAAAACAGTAAAGGAAGTAAAGAATGTAGGACTCAGCAAAGGAAAGACTCTGTGAACTTGAAGGTAAGGATGCAGTATCCAGACAAAACATTTAAAAAAAAAAGAAAAAAAGAGAGAGAGAGAGAGAGAGAAAGGGGTAGAAAAGTAGAATAGAATGAGATACTGAGCAACGTGAAATGATCCAACATGTATGCAATCAAATTTCCAGAAGAAGAGAGAAAATGGGGCAGAATAAATATTTGAAGAGACATAGATGTGAAATCTTAATATATTTAAAAATATCAAACATATCCAAGGATCTCAGCAAATCCCATGCAGGAGAAATGCAAAGAAAAGTACACCTAGTTATACCACCATAAAATCATAAAATTGCTAAAATCCACAAATAAAAAGAGAATCTTGAATGCAGCAAAAGAAAAAAATATATTACACGGAGGGAAAAAATCCTTTCACTAGAAACTGTAGAGGCAGAAAGGCAATATAACAACATTTTTAATATGCTGGAAGTAAAAAAAAAAATCTGTCATCATACAGGTCTGTACACAATAAAAGTATTCTTTAGGCTAATAGCCAACAAACACATGAAACAATGCTCATAGTCTCTAATCATCAAAGAAAAGCAAATCAAAAGTATAAATTGTTTGTTACAGAAACTTGAGAATATATTTTTTTAAATGCATCCCCTAACCCCAGAAAGAATGGCTTACATCATAAAGTCACACAACAACAGATGCTGGCACGGATGTGGAGAAAAGGATGTGGAGAGAAAGGAACATTCGTATACTGCTGGTGGGACTGCCGACTAGGGAAGCCTCTGTGGAAGGCGGTATGGCAGCTAAAGGTAGACATACCTGAAATCCCATTACTAGGCATTTACGCAAAGGAAAAAAGTCACTCTACCATAAAGATGCTTGCACTCGAATGTTTATAGCAGCACAATTCACAATTGCAAAGTTACAGAAACAAACCCAAGTGTCCTTAAATACGGGAATGGTTTAATAAATTGTGGTATGTGTATACCATAGAATATGATTCAGCCTTTTAAAAAAGATGGAGATTAAGTAACTTTTGCAACAACCTAGAAGGAATTGGAGACCATTCTCTTAAATGATGTATCACAAGAATGGAAAAGCAAAATCGCCGTATTCATTACTCAATTGGAACTAGCAGATTAACACCTACATGCTCACATGAAAGAAAAACTTAATGAAATGCAAGCAAAGGGCAAGAAGGGAAGGGGAAAGGGTTTGCATAAACTCCCACCCCATGTGTACACTGCAGGGATATATGGCACATTACGTGGGTATGTGACACATCTATAAAGTGTATTTTAAATGTACACATGCAAACTATGAAATCTGTTTGGACCCACACGTTAATCTGAAGTTAAAAAGAAAAGCATCCTTTAGAAGTGAATACAAACAAAAATCATCTCACTATTATGAGACAGAGCCAACATTTGAACTAGAGCTATAGAAATGGTCGTCTTCCTCCCTGCCTGTCCCTCCGCGCCTTTGTTGTGTACTAGCACATGTCTTCAGCAATACTAGGCTTTAAATGCTTCATTTTTTACTATTTATTTTTAATACAAAAATAACAAATGTTCTTCCAAATAATTTAATCAGTACAGAAAATAAAATCAGTATAGAAAATAAAATCAAAGCCCCCATTTCTACTTCCTTCAGACTTAAACTGGCAAAACAGGTAGGTCTACTCCTCGATCTCATTTCTCAGATTTAGGATGTGAAAAGTAAACGTGAGAATACTCATCAACTCTTTTTCCTTATGGAAAATCCTCCTTGGCAATAAAAATAAGAAACTCAATCCTTTGAATAAATATGCAAACCCAGAATGCTCTATTTTTTATAACTCGGTGAAAACCATCAGAAAGAACAAAATTTTCTAATCAATTTACCACATTGACACCAAGATAATTATTTGACTCAGAAGAGAAAGCAAAAGTTTTATGTTGTTTCCTGCTACCAAGGGAATCTGATGTGCTGGAAGCCGACATGCCCTTTCTCAGGTGTTTTGAACCTTAGTTACATTAAATCTGCCTCACTTCACAAACACCACTATTGCCACAGGCACACACATGGACAGCACTATCAAGTAGAGTGGGCAATCTAAAAAATTCACATTTTATAGTATGTATTCACAACATCATCTGGAGGCAAAAGATGAGAAGTGACACCTGAAGGCCAGCAGAGAAGGCTTAGTTTACGAAGCTATTCAGCTCTGCTTGAGGAAGTACCTATAGTCACCCCATCATCCATAATATGCTCATCTAATTTTAGGTAAAGGCAAAGGTGAGAAATAACTTTTCCTATTTATAGTGAGACTGATTACAGGGGAAAAAAAAGTCTTAGTGTAGATCTTAAGAATCACCAGTTCCAACACAGAGATCCCAGATCAAGGCAGGAACTCACAGTATACTGAAGTGTTTCCAGAGCAAAGCATCCCATCTTTGGGTAGCTCTGACCATTAAATGTCTTCCCTCTTTTGAGCCAAAATACGTTCCCTTTTGGCTGATATCCAGTATCCTAACTCTATTTCTTTGGGCTTATGGACTATTCCTTTGCTCTTTTACAAGGTAGTCATTGAAATATTTGGAGTCAAAGATCATGCACACGTTCCTTTCCGATCTAAACAGCCCTGTTTCGGAAAAGTGAGATCCTCTCTTCATTTCTCCTGCTCTTCTCTCAACATCTTCTATTTAGTCCATTTCTGTTTGAGAGAGGAGTAGCCAGTTCTCCACTGGGAAGAATGGGAGGAGATTGGTCTCATCCCTCTTTCCTCTTTCTGTTTTTAGTTTAAAATATTTGTTTATTGGTCACAAAGTGTTTGCTGTAAAAATTTGGATATATATGTGATTATATACCGTATATACTCGAGTATAAGCCAAGTTTTTCTGGCACAAAATTTGTGCCGAAAAACCCAAACTCGGCACAAATTTTGTGCCGAAAAAACTCGGCTTATACTCCAGTATATAGGTATCTATAATATTTTATAACATATATATATATATATATTTAAATATAAAGAAAGGCAATGTCACCTGCGATCTCTCCAGAGAGATACTGTTTGTGTGTGTGTGTGTGTGTGTACACACACACATATATTTCTGTATATATCATACTTTAAAATTGTAATAATACAGTTTATACTATTTTATAACATTGCTAGCACAGTTTAGTCTACAGGGAACATTTATTTTCGTGTGTCCGCTTTTGTTTGTTTTGGACTAGGGAATCAGCACATAGTTTAGCCGTATAGTATTTTCTGATGGCATCACTCCTTGGGATTCGGCCTCCTCTTTCCACTGTCTACGGCTACATTTTTTAAAGCTCAGACTTGCACTTGCTTTTGTTATTCACTCACAGCTCATTGCACCTAAATAATCCCAAGTGAAAAACTGACTGATTTTCTTACATAGTCTTATATCCTTATTGTAGGAAAGCATTTTTTCAAGCCTCTAATTCCATGATTTAACTTGTTAAAAGTTATTTTTCTGATGCCTGACCTTCTTTCTAATAATCTTTTGTAGTCCTCAGCCACCTCAAGTCGTGTTAAATCACAGAACCTTTTCATCTTTAAGTACTGCTGCACAGTTTTTAAAGCTTTCGGGGTGGGCCCTGTTCTCTATGCCTGTCTTAGCTTCCCTGGCAGAGTTTCTGACTCTTTGATCTTCTCACACACCCTAAAAATGTGAAACTCTGAGATACTGTTAAATATGTTATAACTGACAGAGCTTTATCTTTTCTTAGCATGGCTCCCTATCCTTTTGCTATCTTACAGACATTGTATCTTGTATTTCTCTGCTAAATCAAAACTCACTGGAACGGCCAGGAAACTAAAGGAGATCATTCCTCCCATGTATACACTCACTTCCCTTTCTGCTCCATGGAATGGCAGTTTGCTTCCTCCTGAAAACTCTTAGAATGAGAAGAATGGATTTAATTATGAATTTTCTTTTGAGTTTTCAAGAGAAATTGCCAGAACTTTGAATAGAGATTAACCTCTTGTTCCAGCGTGATCCAGGGTCTTCTATTTATGGGCCCCTAAGCTCTTCTCATTGATCTGTGACCAACCTGTTACAATTGCAGAGAATTCTTGCCCTTTAAAAAAAATAGTCAGTATTCATAATTTAAACGGAATCTTCAGCAATTATACTTCCATATTTGAGATGGTGATGTTTTAACTTACTGCTGGTATCAGGTTCTCCAGAGAAGCAGAACCAATAGGAGACTCTCTGTGTGTGTGTGTGTGTGTGTGTGTGTGTGTGTGTGTGTGTGTGTCTGGGAGACTCTGCTGTGAACTCTGAACAGTGGCCTCTGCTACCTGTAAATGTTTCTCATCGCCTCAGTACAAGGAGGCAGTGGTTACATAGATTGCTCTGACCTTTGGCAGAAAGGAAATGCGAGCCCAGGTATTGCCCGTGAAGCCATCTCCATTCCTCTTTAGGTCTTTGCTTCCTGACACCTGGTACCATCTTGACCCAGTAGTTAAGGGGAGGAGGGCAGTGTTGAATTAACCTCATGCTCACATGGGTGAGGTGTGGATGTTCTACTCCCGCAAGAGTGGCTTTCCCAAGCTTGCAGCTCACATGGCCCCCTAAAGCCAGAGCTAATCACATCCCTGTCAGTGCTAGGCACGGCCACACCCTGAAGTAGTGGCACTTCTAGGGCCTCTTGATTTGGAATTTTGACCAGTCCCTGCAAGGTGCCAACTCTTTTGCCCCTTTCCCTTCCCTCCTCTCCTTCCCCACCTGGAATGTTGGCCTCCCTTCCTCCTCCACACCTCTCTTACTGGAGGCCCTTGTTTTGAAGGCCCAGCTGTTTGTGTGTGGGAAGACCTTGTGTTCCTGAAGCTTCTTTTCAATATTTTCCTATATTTTTTGTTTGTATATTATTTCCTATGTTTTTTATTCAATTCAGCTGACCTTCTTATTTATAAGAATTTATTTTTTGTAAATATTACTTTTAACATTAAAAGTAAATTTTACCGTATTTATGTTTGGAATGATACCTTTTTCCTCCCCTTTTCTTGGAAGATGGGGAGGAGTCACAAGCACATTAAAGAGAATGATATGAATAAGGCTCAGAAACCATTTTTTGTTCCACTAAGCTTTGGATCTGGATAAATTCCCTACACTGAGCCTGAGGGAAGACTTCACTCCTAACCATACAGGAGGCTACAGGAGACTGACAATTCCCATAAAGAAACCCAGACAGTCACAGGACAGGTATAAGATTTATCCCAAAGATAATTGTCTTATCTTTTTCCCGGGATATTTCAGTACCTCTGAGAGTAGATTTGTGCACTAAAACCCCAGGAGTGTGATTGACATTTTATCACATTCACCCATGGAGGTTTTGTAACTCAATCTGTCAAAACTAAAATAATGGCATAATTGTTTTGAATATTCTCAAGAATATTTTTATGGGAAGCCATAACAAAAAGGCTCTCCATATTATCAAAAATTAAACTAATGCTTCCTCTTAGTTAAATCTATGTATACCCACTCTTTCTTACATGCTGGGGACCAAGCAGAAGCTGGCTGGAGCTAGGCTTGGTTCAGGAGTTTTCAAAACAGAAGCATGGGTTTGCTTCCCATGTGTATTCATCAGGTTTTCCAGAGAAGCAGAACCATAGGAGACTCTGTGTGTATGTGCGTGTCTCACACAGTTATGGAAACTGGAAAGTCACATGATCTCTGTCGGCTACCTGGAGCTCAAGAAAGCCAGTGGTGTGATCGGAAGAGTCCAAAGGCCTTGGAACAGGAGGAAGAGGGGTTGTGTTGTGAGTTCCTGAGTCCAAAGGTATGAGAAGCAGGAGCTCTGATGTCTGAGAGCAGGAAAAGGTAGATGTCCCAGCCCCAGGGGAGAGAAAGAATGAATTTACCCTTCATCTTCTCCCTTTTTGTTTTGTTTAGACCCTCAAAGGATTGCCAGTTTCTGTAAAGAGTGGTGATTGTCTTTACTCAGTCTACTGATTTAAATGCTATTCTCTTCTGGGAAGGCCCTTATGGACATTCCAGAAGTAATAATTTACCAGCTATCTGGGTACCTCTCAGCTTGCTCAAATTATCACCTAAAAATTAACCATCAAAGATTGGAAATTTTTTTGTCTATAAATATGACATAGGATATATGTTCTAAGAAACCATTCCCAGCACAGCACCTCTAGGATTGTAGGGTAATTTTTTTTTTTTTTTTTTTTTTTTTAAAGTCTCATTAAAGTACAACCAACCTTCTAGGAAGGTTACAGGAATTTGTAATTTGTGGAGGCCAGCCCCGAGCTGGAGGCCAGCAGCTCCGACAGATGGATGTGCCCAGACTGAGTCAGGTTACAGCTGCTCCTAGTAGTCCACGAACTGGATCTCAACAATTCCCAGTACGGCATTTGGAAGGAAGCCCTGGGGACACAGCAAATACGGAACGTAGAACCAGAGACCCAGAGCATGTCCAGGGCAGCCAAAGGGAAGCCCTTTCAGTGGATGAACTAGGATGAAATCCATCCCATAGGAGAAGAAATTAGGAACTTTGCCTCTCTGAACTTTGATCTTTTTACAGCAAATTCAATAGAAAAAAAAAAATTCTCCCCTGAGATTTTCTGACTCTACATGGGTGCAGATTTGGGGCCAGAAATCATATTATCTGTATGAATTTGAAACTACTGAGACTAAAATTTAAATTTTAAGAGTCCCAGATTTGTAATTTCCCAAGGTGCCTGGCATAAACAAATTATAATAGAGTCTCTGGAGGAATACATTTTAAAACATGATCTCAAAAAGTTCACATAGATCAAGTTCTAGGGAATATGAGCTAATAATTTTTTAAAATGTTAAATTATTATGAGGAAACAAACCACTATGAATAAGAGCCAGCATTAAAATAAACTACAGAAATAGACCTGCAAATATTTTAGATGTTGTCATTACCAGGTGAGGAATTTAAAGTGAATATATTTGAAGTAATAAAGAGGGACAGGCACTGTGGTTCACACCTATAATCTCAGCACTCTGGAATGCTGAGGCTGGTGAATCATCTGAGCTCAGGAGTTTCAGACCATCCTGAGCAAGAATGAGACCCTGCCTCTATTAAAAAATAGAAAAACTAGCTGGGCGTTGTGGTGGACACCTATAGCCCCAGCTACTTGGGAGACTGAGGCAGGAAGATCACTTGAGTCCAAGAGTTTGAGGTTGCTGTGAGCTATGACACCATGGCAATCAACCCAGAGTGACAAAGGGGGGTGGGGGGTGGGTGGAAGCAATAAAAAGAGAATTTTCATTGAATGACATGATGACATGCAAGAAAAAATTGATCAGGTAGGTCTGGGAAAACATAGGATTTCTAGACATTTAAAACCTAATTATTGAAATTAGAAACCAAATGCAGAGATGAAACAACAGATGCAATTACACTAAAGAGAGAATTAGTAAATGGAAAGTTGGTTCCTAAGTATATTTACTCAGGATGCAGTACAAAAAGATGAATATAAAAACATGAGACAGATGTTAATTTACATGGAGCGTCAGAATATGCAACATGAACTTAGATTCTCAAAGGAGATGATAGAAAGGGAGAGAGGCACTAATGGCATAATGGAAACAATTTTTCTAGAATTAGTAAGAGACCCAAATCCGTAGGTTCTGAAAGTCTAGTGTACCAAGCAAGGTAATAAAATAAAATCACATCTACACACATCAGAATAAAACTACAGAACACCACAGAAAAGGTAAAGAGTATCTACAAAAGAGTAACAATGACATGAACAACTACATCTAGAAAATAGCATACTAACACCAACAAAACCTACAGTCACATAATAATGCAATGATCCTTTAGGAAAAGACAGCACACTGAAGATATTTTCTGCCAAATAGAGTTTACTACTAACAGACTTGCAGCAAAGGAAAAAGAAATGTGACCTGAGTAAGCTCTAAGATTGAAGAAGGAATGGTTAAGTAAAGAATCTGGCAAATTTATACAAATATTAACTGTGTAAAACATCATGAGACTGTTTCATTTATATTTTAATAAGAAAAAAAGTTTAAACCACAGGCAATGATAACATTAAAATCAGGAAGTGGTGATTGGGATTAAAGAGTTCTAAGATCCTTGTATTGATTTGGAGGAGGGGAAAATTAACTTCAGACTCTGTAGTATTGCATTTCTTAAGGAAACACTAAAGAATATAAATAGAACGCACAACATAAAGCCCTTTAGAAGGAAGACAATGAAATGAAGGAGGGAAATTCAGCAAATCCAGGAGAACTGAAAATGCACAGGTGGAGCGGGAACAACGCATGAGGCAAATAAAAAGTACAAACTTGCCAAAAGGAGCAGTAACACATCAGGAACCACAATGTAAACGCACACTAACCTTTCCTATTAAAAAAATACAGTAGCAAAAGAGATTTTTAAAATTCTAACTGTATGGCGATTATAAGAAATACAACCTGAAAATGAAAAGATTTAAAAAAAAAATAAAAAGATTGACAGTAAAATAATGAAAAAAAGATAAAGTAGAAAAATCCTAAACTGAAAAAGAGCTGCTGTGAATATATTTAATAAAAAAACATTAAGAGAAAACCAATACTTAGTGATGAAAAGACTCACTACTTATTGATTGAAGGTTTAGTAAATCAAGAAGTTATACATACAATCCTAAGCCTGTGAGTACCTAGTAATATAGATTCAAAACAGAAAAAATAAAAATGGACCTATCAAAGTGGGAGTTTTTTAAGGTGACCTTTGCTAATTGATAGACCAAAAAAAAAAAAAAAAAAAAAAAAAAACTGTAAAATGTTTTTGTTAATTTTATTAAGGAAACACCTTTTTCCCCTTTTTTCTTTTTTTTTTTATTATATTCAAATAACTTTTGACTTGGATGATATCTTTCCATTATGTCTTTGTTTTTTATTTTATTATTTTATCCATCTATTCCTTATTATCACCTTCCTTATTCTTTCTTCAGGTTTAAGAAATTTAGTAGAGAATAAACTCAAACCATAAAAAAGCAACTTAAAAACAGTCAAGAAGTAAATGAATGTGGATATTCACTATGACTCCTCGTTATGAAATGATATCATTTTCATAAATATATAATATGCACTATGCACAAAAACATTTGTAGCATAATTATACTTTTACAGAATTATCAAAGACCTGTAACATAAAGTAACCTTGATGGTGTATTTTCATAGCCAAATTTAATCCTTAAAGACTACTGTAGTAAAACTTATGTCATTCCCAGGATTTTGCTGATATTGCACACTCTGGAAGGATTCCTCTTTGGTCTTACTCTAAAACTTTGAACACCTTCCTCAAAATCTGTTTCAAAGTAAGAAAAACTCCACGGCTGAGATTGCTGCAATCAATCACAAAGTCCAGATATCCTGAAATACCACCAAGCAGTAAAGATCTTTATTTTCTGAAGCTTACTAGGTAGGTGGCTTTGAAAACCCCGTAACAGACAACAATGACAGGAAAGCATGTTCATATTTTGTGGTCACAATTTAAGCTAAAACTTCACTCTCTGAAGATAAGATTAGAAGCAAATCCCACCTGGATCATTAAGAGCTACTTCTGATGACAAAAGATAAAGATTTCAGAGCAAAATGTCTTTTGGTGCTAAGACATGAGTGGAAAAGGAAGAAATTGCTTCTTAGAGAAAAATCCCCCAGAACCCATAAAATGACAACCCTGGGAGTAGATATCAATACTCAGGAGTGGCCAACAAGAGACAGGCTTTGGAAGATACGGTTTGGGGACCCAAAGCATGTACTTCCCAATAAGGTCTAAATAGCTGGACTTTCAGACAGATTAATTCAATAAGACCCAACCTAGCTACATTCCTTCCTGGAACAGGGCTCAATAGGCCTACGGTCTAACAACTAACTCAGCAATTAACTCAATTAATTTAACATTGACAGAAGCATTTTACAAATTCCTGTGTACCATCTTTCTTCCCACCATAATCTTCTACTGTTTCTTACTCTTGTGGAGTTTTTTTTTTTAAATCACTTATTTGAATTCTTTCTTACAAGCAAGAGTAGGAATTGTGTCTGTTCTTTGACTTTTCGTTCACTTCTTAGGTCTTTGAGTATCGTCTGGCTTCCCACTCCACCTATCTTAAAACTGTAGATTTTTCAGCACATGTGTCACATTGCTAGTATCTCAACACACAGGTGAAATTCTTCTGATTGATTTAGAAAATAGGTATTTCTGACTATTTTCACGATCGTGATCTTTTCCTTACAAGGCACAAAGCACAAGTAACAATCTAACATTTACCATGAAAGGGTCTTTCCACACATTCATACTCATGTCCTGGAATAAGCATTCAGAACAAGCCTTTCAAAAATGGTTCTATGAGGGGTGTCTAACCTTTTTTTTTTTTCCTGCTGTACATTGAACAGATTAAGAGTTGTCTTGGGCCCCACATTAAATATACAACACTAACAAAAACTGATCAGCAAAAAAAAAAAAAAAAGAAAAAATTTCCATGTATCCTTTTTCTGATATCCAACATCACAGATAAGCAAAAAAAATAAAATCCTCACAAGATCTGCATGTGGCCCGTGGGCCACAGGTTGGACACCCCTGGCTAGATGACTGAGTACCAGGCCCTCCATACATGGAGCAGGATTCCCAGAAATCTAATCCAAGGGATTTCCAAGAAATCCCACTGCAGTGTGGAATTTCTCCCAGCTATTCCGTTAAGGGGAATAACACACTATGGGAAACCTTCTCTCTCTCCAGGACCTAGGGGTCGTGCTCTGAGAAGCAACCTAGTACCCCAACTCTACTCCTCTGGCCCTCCCATTAGTCCTCCAAAGGGCAAGAGTATCCCTCTGCTCTTTCAGGTTAGAAAATAGAATTAGTGGCAGAAAAGAAAAAAATGTGCCATACATATCTGTATTTTTTAAAAACAGAGGATGCTGAAAAGATTTCATATGAAATTATGGATACTTTAGTGTGTGATGTCTACTAAGTAAAAACTGTAGTCGGTTTCGAATTTCAAGTCACATGCTCAGATGTGGAGGAAACAACACATCCTATATTCTCTGTGACTCAAGCTGTTTTAACTTCAGCCACTTCACCTTGGTCGGGGTCACACTTAGTCCCTCTCTTCCCTTCAGGCTGTGCCATGGTTCTAAGATCTTGTCCAGTGCCAGGGATGGAGCCAAATGGTCACAGTCATGAATAGGCTGGAGATGTAGCTACCACTGGGTTGGTTACCTGTGGTCCTGTCTGCTTGTCCTCCTCACATGCAGCAGCTCTCTGGAGCTCCGGATGCCATGCTTGGGGTACAAGAATATTTTTTTAAACTGCCTACGGACCCAAACCCCTCTGCTAAATGCACCAATGACGGCATTAACAAGAGGCAGAGCCAGGATCCCGAGTGCCCTGAAATCCACTCTGGTGCCTCTTCTCTTCCTTTCCCTACTCCAGTCTGGGAGGAATATCTTTCTTGCCTGGGGCAGGAGGGTAAGTGGTGCTTCCTCCCTTGGTTTTTCATGACTCTAGTATGTTGGAAAGTCCTTCTTCCCTTATCGCTTCTGCAAATTACAGCTAAAATTTTAGGCTTTGGAAAATAAAAACCAGAAAGATTTGCAGGCTAATTCTGCCCTGCCACATTTCCCCCTAGGCAACCAAACAGAAAGTCTGGGTTACCAGTTTGAATAAGGGTAGGAACAGGGAACATTACTTGGGAGAACAAAAAAAAAAAAATCCCAAGACTGCATCTAGCCACAAATTAACAGGAAAACAAAATCAGACACTGAAAGTAGCTCTTTCCTTATCCATACACATTTTCTCCAGGGACCATTGCTTGTCTAGTGTAGGGACCACTTTTATGGCTGATTAGACACTGATCAGAGCCCTGATCTCAGCTCCTGTGTTTGAAGTACTGTGATGTCAAAGGTTGGGTCTGTCTAGTTCATCACAACCAACACAGTGAGTGGGATAAATTGACACTTCATACATCCGTCTGGGGTGAATAGATTCAAATCACCTCCCCTCCCAAACCCATACCATTTTATTTTTATTCAGCACTGCTTTATTATACTCCCTCCACCCCCATCCCCCAAAAGGATTATATGTATTTACATGAATACTTTATCCTGACTTCTCTGTGCAATGGACCCACAGGAGGAGACAATGAGGCCGGACTGACAATTAAGTTTGTGAACTTATCCGAGAAAAAGTGCTACATCCCACATGGCTGAATATCGCTATGGTCACCTTCAAAGTGACTCCCCTTGGGAGGCTATGCACCAATATCAGCACCTAGTCCACCCTTCAAAGCAATTTTGGAATTCTTTTTCTGGAGTGGCCATTGGAGCTGTCATCTGACAATTAAGTTCACAAACTCATCCTAGAAAAGTGCTTTGAAGGGTGGACGAGGCCTTGGCGTCGGCTAATAAATAGTTTCCCAAGGGCAGTACTTGGAAGATGACTGCAGTGATACTCAGCAATGAGGTATGTAGCACTTTTTCCAGGACGAGTTCACAAACTTAATTGTCAGACCTCATGAGTCTTTTCCTCAGTGGCCCCAAACCAGAGGAAATTTTCCCATGGCCCCTGGGCCTGCCCAGGTCACCCAGTCCAGGACTACCTCCTCTGCATGTGTCCACACAGCCCTCCAGCATATGCCTACCTGGCCAGGTCTGGAGTCTCCCCGTCTGGAATGTGAGCTCCAGGAGAGGAGAAGGAAGAGTTCTGGTTCCACTGAATCCCCACGCCCAGCTCCTGGCATCACAAAGGGCACTTCTTCTCAACAGAAGTAGAAATGAGACGAATAACAACCCTTATTTAAATCCAGATATTTCTCGGGCTTGCAGCTCAGGGTACCAAGATGTCTTTTGCTCTAGGCTCCTTTACTTTACAAAGTGCCAAGGCAGCAATGCAAAAGCACTTATTCCCTTTGCACTATCTCATCACTGTCTTTTCCTGCCTTCTTACACATGGCTAGTTTTCTTTTTTCTTTTGTTGCTTTTTTTGAGACAGAGTCTTGCTATGTTGCCCTCGGTAGAGTGAGTCACAGTTCACAGCAACCTCAAACTCTTGGGTTTAAGCCATTCTCTTGCCTCAGCCTCCCAAGTAGCTGGGACTACAGGCACCTGCCACACCGCCTGGCTATTTTTTTGTTGTAGTTGTCATTTTTGTTTAGCAGGCCTGGTCTGGGTTCAAATCCTCCAGCCCCGGTGTATGTGGCTGGTGCCCTACCCATGGATCACGGGCACTGAGCCTCTCTCTCTCTCTTTTTTTTAACTATTTCTAAGACAAGGTAACTACAGTAGAACCTCTGCAGTTGACCACCTCCTTAAGTGGACCTAATTTTCATAGACTGGCCATGCACCACATGTCCATATGTTGACCAACTCTGTATGTTAACAAGTTGCTTATAGTCCCTTGGGTAGTCAATTTACAGAAGTTCTACTCTATTTTGAACTAAATTTATTAGACATGAGTCTGTCCAATTTTCAAATAATAAGTAAGTATTGTTTCATTGTTTATGGCATTTATTTAATAAGCACTTACTAAGCTGCCTTCATTTGCCAGGTACCAAGCTAGGTGCTAGAGGCTAGAGGCATAAAGGTGAATAGGACCATCAGGTCACACTCCCTAAATGAGACTCCCAATGACCCATCCCTGGGGAAACTGAACTCAGAGAATGCCACCCCACAACACAAACAAAGGAACAACTTTTCTTGTCTGGCAAACTGCTAAGGGCTTGTGGTAAGTATCCTAGACAACTTGAACCAAAGCCAGCTTCCCAGGCGTTTGGGGTTACCTTCCAGAGCTGGTGTGGGCAGATCTTTTCTATAAACTGCCATTCCCTCCAGAGATTCCCCTATTTTCCCATAGCAGTCCCATTATTTGTACCCAGCTCCCTCTCTTCTTCCAACTCAACCAGCTACCGATCTCATTTTCTCCTGATGTGTACAAGTTGGGATCTGTTCCCTACCCCGTGCTCTCTGTCAGAGTCAAAATCTGTGCAATGAGATAATTTATGTCACAATGCCCCATGCAAGGGGGGCACGTGGATGTACCGCTCTTCTCCCTTCTCCTTCCCCCAAAATGCCAGGGCTGAAATTGTTTTTTCTGTCAAATGGAGCACTCACGTTTCGAGAGCGCATTTTTATTTCCATTTCTTTCTCCCTCACCATCTTTGCTGAGACAGATGAGTGTTCCAATTAATGCCACATCCCCTTTCCCCAGATACACTGCATAAGAAAAAAGAAGCCTGAAAAGTGTAACCAGCTCATGTAAACAGCCCTCTGTATCAAAGCCAACAACAAAAAGAAGTTAATTTCTTTTCTGCACTATTCCACCTTTTGGTCGTGACAGACTTTCTTCAAAGATAATAGAATTTACACTTTGCTTTGTTTTTTTCCTTGACAGTCCCTTTATCAGGTTTTCCCTAGTTATCAGTGTGTGGGTGGCAGCAGGGACTTTTCCAGAAGCTTCCAGATGAAACAGCCCTTGGAGAGATGTGTGAACCAAGCCTCCAGCCCACTCTTAGTACAGATCCTAATGAGTCATTTCAATTTTAGGAAGCACATGAATCTAAAAGATCCCTGAGCCAGAAAACAGAATTTTCCCAACTGAGAGAGGCAAAAATAGTTTTGTTACGAGCAAGAGGAAACTCTTCTCCCACCTTGCTTATAAATCACTCACCAGCTCCACAACAGGAAGATGCCAGCTTGGGCCCCAGTCAGAGAGTTGTTTCAAGAATAAAGGTATAAATTCCTATGCCTAGTTCCTCTGGGACCACTATGTAATGTATTTAATTCACATGCTGTCAAGTCTTGGGGCCGTCAGCTCTTAAAAGGACTTAATCCTGAATTTGATTGCTTCATTATGGGTTAACTATCCTTAGCTTGAACAATAATGCCACAGTATCACTCAGACCTTGACACAGACTCATAGCTGCAGGGGAAGGTCTACTGCTGGGGACACCAGCCAGGCTCCCGACAAAGAGTCTTTCCTAGGGACAGCACTCATTCTCTGAAAATTCCTTTTACATTTGTTATGTTTCTACTATCTTTCAAGCTGTCTTTATTTACTAAAGTCCAGCCAGAAAAAATCACAGTACGAGAAAATTTTTACTTCTTATTGATATCCCAGAAGTTTATTGAAACATTTGGTAACTCAGTGGCATATTAAAAAAGTTCTCATTTAAGGCTTAAAAATATTTTATTGTGTGTGTATGATAATATATATGTTATATATATTATTTGATATATATATAAATATCTATAAATACACACCACATTTTCTTTATCTTTTCATTCATTAACTTTTAGGCTGTTTCCCAGTCTTGACTATTGTGAATACTGTCGTGAGGAACACGGACGGGGGTACAGATTATCTCTGTGATTTCATTTCCTTTGGGCATATACATAGAAGAGTCATTGCTAGGTCACATGGTAGTTTTATTTTTAATTTAGTGAGGAACCTCCGTAATAGCTACACCAATTTACATTCCCACCATCAGTGTACAAGGGTTCCCTTTTCTCCACACCCTCAACAACACTTGTTATCTCTTATGTTTTTGATGGTAGCCGTCCCAACAGGGATGAAGTGTCATCACACTGTGGTTTTAATTTGCACTTCCCTGATGATTCGTGATGAGGAACACCTTCTCATACACACCATAGGCCATTTCTTATGTCTTCATTGGGGCACTGTTTAGCTTAGCAGGTTCTTTTGCCCGTTTTTAATCCGGTTATTATTTTATTTTGCTATTGAGTTATGAGTTCCTTACGTAGTTTGGATATTAACTGCTTATCAGATACATTGTTCACAAATATTTTCTCCCTTTCAGTAGGCTGCCTTTTCATTTTGTCAATTGTTGGCTTTGCTGTGCGGAAGTTTTTCAGTTTGATGTAGGCCTACTTCATTTTTGCTTTGGTTGCTTTTGGCATGAATATTCAAAAAATCATTACTAAGACCATTGTCAAGGAGCTTTTTTTCACTGTTTTCTTCTAAAATTTTTATTGTTTCAGGTCTTTCAGGTCTTTTTCTCCAATTTCAGTTGACTTTTGTACATGATATAAGGGCCTAATTTTATTAATTTCATTTTATGTTTGGATACCCAATTGTCCCAGCACAATTTTTAAAGAGACTATCTTTTCCCCATTTTGTCTTCAGGGTACCCTTGTCAAAAATTAGTTGACTTTATATGCTTTAGTGTACTTCTGGGCTCTCTATTCTGTTTCTGGTCTATGTGACTGTTTTTATGTCAGTACTGTGCTGTTTGATTACTAAAGGTTTCTATTATAATTTGAAATCATACCCACAAACACACACATACAAGAGAATATTATTCATAAGCCAGACAAAGAAAGAAAAATACTGCCTGATCTCACTTATATGTAAAATATTTTTTAAAAGTCTAATAAATAGAAACACAATAGAAAAGTGACTACCAAGAGTAGGGCAGGAGGAAGGCAGGTCAAAGACTCCACAGTTCAGTTATGTGGGATGAACAAGGCTGGAGACTCATGTACAACATGAGGACCAAGGCTAATAATATTGCATTATATACGGGGAATTTCTAAGATAATAGATTTTAGATGCCCCAAATAAAAGGTAACTGTTAAAAGATGGATATGTTAATTTGTTTAACTGTAGTACTATTTCAATATGTATGTCAAAACATCTCAGGTTGTATGCTTTAAAGATGAGGTAAGAAGGGGCCGTACCTGTGGCTCAATGGAGTTTAGGGCGCCAGTCCCATATGCCAGAGGTGGTGGGTTCAAACCCAGCCAGGCCAAAAACTGAAAAAAAAAAAAATGAGGTAAGAAAAAAAAAATTCTAAGCATGACTTACTTTGCCTAATCAGCTAATTTCTCCTTTCTTTTGTTCTATTATTTTACTTTTTTCTCCTTCCCGCCCTCCCTTTATCCCACCCTTCCTTCCTTCTTATTTCTTTTTTCCCTTCCTCCTTTCCTTCCTTTCTTCTTTCCTTCTTTTTGTTCTTCCCATATCTTTGTCCATAGCCTAAGAGGTGCCCTTGATTCTCCCAATATCTGAAAATTGGATATTGTGAGAAGCTGGTAATATTAGAATTTTTCTCTTTAAAAATCTCAGTGAGCCTTTCTGCTTCCTTTATTATAAAATACATGAATAAAATAGGATTTTACTTTATTATGAAATTATTTTCCCCCATCTACAGAGGATCCGATCTTCTCCACTATCTCTGGGATTAAGTAAAAGTTTCCCTATCTGATTCCAGGATGATATTAACAGGACGAAAGAGGATTCAGGAAAATAGAGAACTCTGAGCTTATAAAAATCAATCTCTTGCCTCCTGGGGCTTTGGCCTGAATAAAGACTGTGGCCTGAGGGCCAAATTGTACTCAGGTCTTACAAATGCCCTTGTAACAATTCAGGGTTGAATTTTTAAGACTTTAAGTTGTCTGCTTTCAGAAAGAAGAAGGCAGAAAAAGCGCTACTTTACATTTGAAAAGCTCACTCTCCGAAACAGCTGGTTCCCCACTGGGACAGCCCCCGACAGAGCTGGCAGTGAATTTGTAAAGGGATCATGCCTATAAACAGGCAGACAAGATAAATGCTGCTTTAAATCTGCAGCCTTTTCTTGATCCTGAAATCTGTAAGTTTTTCGCAGTTATGAAAAGTTTACAGAGGAAAGAAATCTTCTTTTATTAAGAGCAATTCCTCCTCCTTCTAGAAAGCTTCTCCCTATTGAAGACAAGAAATGTTGGGATCATTTCCTCGGTTCATTCAATTAAATCAGTGTGGACTTCAACTGTGCAACCTTTGAAGGCAAACAGGCTTGGTTTTTATAAGAATGTTTTTCAGGATTAGATAAAATTCAGAATTTAAGCCAGTGACTTATGACATTGCTCACAGGCATTCTAGTTTCTCTTTATACTGCTTACTCTATGCACTGAACCATGACGTCTTCCAGATCTTGGGAGCGTATGCTAGTCACTCCCCATTTCTGGCCAAGCCCCCCAACCCTGGCAACTACTTTCTCTCTATATACGTATCTGTGCCTATTCTGGACATTTCATGGAAATGGAATCATATGGTACGTGGCCTTCATGATTGGTGTCTTTGTTCAGCATAATGCTTTCGCGGCACATCCACTTTGTAGGGTACATTAGTACTTCATTCCTTTCTATTTACAGGTTTTATTCTATTGTATTGATGTTCCATATTTTATTTATCTACTCATCACTTAATGGACATTGGGGTTGTTTCTACCTTTTAGATATTATGAATTCTTGTGCTGTGTAAATTCATGTAAAATTTTTTATTCAGATATTTGTTTTTCAATTTTCTTGGGTAGACCTAGGGGTGAAATTTCTGGGTCATATATTAACTCTATGTGTAAACTTCAGAAGACCCACCAGACTGTTTTCCAAAGTGGCTGCACAGTTTTACATTATCAAATGACTTCTTAAATCTCTCACACTCACATAATAGCTGGTATATAGTAAGGTGGCGAATAAGTTAATTTAGTGGGCAGTGACAGTGTGCCAGGCCTTGTTCTGAACACCAGAGTTAAGATAGTGACAAAGGTTTTGTTCTCATGGAACTTCCAAACTAATGAAGGGAGATGGATGAGCACATAAGTAAATAAAAGAGATGATTTTATGCAGTGATACATGCTATGAAAGCCACTAGACAGGCTTGTGACAGACAGTGGCTGGGGCAAAAGTTCAGTCATCAGGGAAGGGCTCCCCATGGAGAGCTGAGGCCTGAATAACAAGTTCTAGACTCATCAAGGTCCAGATGACAAGTGTTCCAAGCAGAGGAAACAGGAATGAAAAGGCTCCAGGGATTTACTCTTCTATTACAAAATGTGCATAAGAACCCAATGAAATAAAAACCCTGAAGTAACTTCCTTCGAGAAAGAGACCATTGCTCCTACCTGTGGCTAATTGATTTTGGAAGACTGCTCTCAGTGAACGCAGCTACCCTTGACACAGAGGTCAAGATCTCACAACTGAGCTGTGAGTTCTTATGTTCACTCCTCATGTTCAGCCTTAAGCTAGGCCATGTTTCTGCACACATTCCCACCCTATTCATGCGGGTGCTGACTGCTGTCTGACATTCATAGGTCTCTGAGGACAATGCTTATCTGGAGTGAAGCAAAGACTTCTTTGAGCAGCAATATCCTTGAAGTATTAGCATTCTATTATCAAAGGTCATCTGTATGAATGAATACCGAATGCAAGACCTCTTCTGTAAGTGGCTTGCTCTGGTCTCTTTCCCTTATTTCCTTCTCCCACCTTTCATGAGCTCCTCACATCCTACAGTGCTTTAACCTAACAGTCTCCTTCTGGGGGCTTTATTTGCAATAGACATATGTCCGAGGTCACCGGAGTAAAGCTTTGCTCTGTGAAGCAAAGTCAACCATGACGCTGGGAGGGGTGTGTCTGATTTCTGCCAAGACCTGTAGATAAGGCTGTCGATAGTAGGTAGAGAAGAAATAACAATAAATTCTCTGTTCTGAATTTCCCCATAATCCAAATTATGCTATGGAAACCCTACAGAAAACACACCAGTTGGGGGGGGGGGGCGGTTTCTGACCAGTTTTTTTCCAGTTAATTTAAAGCTATTCAAGGTTTCATTCATAGCCATGAGCAGGATTGACAAGGTCTCTCTCTGCCTTTATGGAGAATTATTGCTGGTGAGGAAGAACAGTGAGCAAGATAACTGCAAAGGTAAAATCATAAAGGAAATAAATCAGGAGGGGAAGCAGAGTGCAGTGGTGATGACGGAGGGTCTGTCTTATCTAGGATGGTCAGAGAAAATTGCATGGAGAAAGTGACGGTTGATATGAAACCAAAGGCACTGGGAGGGCTCAGGGCATAGGGACAGTCCTGAAGGAGCGGCCCATGAACAGTAGACACAGAACAAGGACAGAAGAGTGAGGCCAGTGGGCTTAAGGAACGGGAGGTCTGTATCCTTATAGCAGTGTATGCGAGGGAGGGAGTGCTACACGATGAAGGCACACTGGCGGCAGTGACCTGACCGCGGGAGGCCTCCTGGGCCCTGGGCAGGGGTGTAGGTTCTGTGGTGACTGCACTGGGAAGCCAGGAATGCTTTTTACACTGGAGAGGGATACTATGGTATTTGCCGTTTAAAAAATGTCATTCGGTCTTATGTTAACGGGACAAATGAAATATCTTTTCTCTTAATTTCTGACCACTAGTTAATTCCTAATTTCATTTTTCTAAAATACTTAGAAGCTCATAGACTACTGACTGTGGAAAGTAGATGTGTCTCAGAGGTGACTTACCTGCTAAATAGAAATATCATGAAGCTATTGAATCTGCTGAGTAGACAGATTTTTTCTCTTTCTTTTCTCTTTTTTTGAGAGAGAGAGAAAGTTTCACTCTCTGTCCTCCAGCTGCAGTGTAGTGGTGCAATCACAACTCACACTGCTGGGCTCAAGTGATTCCCCTGGCTCAGCCTCCCAAGTAGCTGGGACTACAGGCCCAGGCCATCATGCTCAGCTAATTTTTCTGTACTTTTTTTGAAATGCAGTCTTACTCTATTGCCCAGATCTGTCTTGAACCCAATGGTCTCAAATGATTCTCCTGCCTCAGCCTCCCAAAGTGCTGCGATTATAGGCCTGAGCCACCATGCCTGGCCTTACTTTTTTTTTTTTTTTTTTTTTTTTCAGTTTTTGTTTTTTAGCCGGGGCTAGGTTTGAACCCACCACCTCGGGCATATGGGGCCGTGCCCTGCTCCTTTGAGCCACAGGCAGTACCCCATCCCTGGCCTTTTGATCTTTTACTGAAGTATAACATACATAGAGAGTAATGAATAAATTATAAGAATTTTTCAAAGTGATCCACCTCTGGAAACAGCATCCAGATCAAAAAACAGTATTACCCATCCCCAGAACAGAAGTTCCCATCGCCATATAATCTCCTTTAGTCTTTACCCTCTTCCCAAAGATAACCACAGTCATAACTTCTGACACGTAAATTAGTGTTTCCTATTTTTAAACTTGGTAACAATGAAATCATTAAGACATACTGGCATCTGTCACTCAATATATTATTTGTATGATTCATTCATAATTGTTGTGTATAGTTGTAGTTCACTCATTCTTAATGCCATGTGGTATTCCATTGTGTGGACACACCACAGTTTATCTGGTCCACTGCTGACAGGCATGTGCATATTTTCTAGTCTGGGACTATTATGAATCGCTATGCTTTGAGTATTCTTGTATCAATCTTTTGGTTAAGACATCTATTCACACACATAGACATATACACATACAGAGAGTGCCAAAAAATACCTTCAATGTGTACTGATAACAAAAGATGAATACAAGTCATGTTCGAGCACCTCCTGTAATTGTAGAAGTCAAATGTGACTTCGGTATTACAAATTTAATAGTTTTTTCCTTCCTTAAAATGTTAATTCATATTTTGGCACCCTCTGTAGATTTCTAAAACAGAAACATTCCAGCAAACTTTGAGAATCCTGTGATCGACCATATAGTTAGGCCACTTGATAGGTGAACATTCCCACCTTTTATATCACAGAGCCATCTTGTGAACAGACCAGATATTCTCCGTCCTTCGCAGGGTCCAGGAGGCAAATTGAACTAGCATACTCCATTTATCACAGCGTTTTCCCACAGATGCTTATTTTCCCTAGTGAAGCTCTTAGCATTTAGAAAATTCAAAAGTTAAATTATTTCTCACAGTTGAGAAGCTGATAACCTGAACAACTGAATTGTCTTATTGTTTTTAAGAAATTAAAAATAACTTTGAAATGATTAGCAAATTGCAACATGTGCAGTTAGTGAAGGGCCTCCCTCCCCTCCCTCCCTTCCCGCCCCTCCTCTCCCTCCCTTCCCTTCCCTTCCTTCCCTTCCCTGCCCTTCACTTCCCTTCTTTTGCCGTTTTTCTTCCCTTTGTAAAGCAGAGTATCTTAATTGAAGAAAATCAAAAGGGAAACAGAAAAAGCATCCTTTAGGTAAAATAAATGGATAAGTCAAGAAAAATACTTTGATCTACATTTGCATTAAGGATAAGCATAGGTAAAAGTGTGTTGCCAAGGTAAAGAAGAATATCTGAGCATGAATTATAAGCACAGACTTTGGAAGGGACCTTAAGAAACATTGTTTCCTTCAGTAAGGAATTATTGGATCAGTTAATCAAGGTTAAAATTCCTACATTGTACATTAGAATAAAAAGTTATATTGAAAATAAACCATTCACTTAGAGTTGATAACTGAGTCAGAGTTGAACTAGTTTTGTTGACTGGTTAGTTGCTTAATTTTAAGACAGAAAGGAATATTCACATGTAATAAATTACACGCCTTAGGACCAATGTTCTGTAGAATGCGACTTAGAATCATTTCCTGCAGTTCTCAACAGTTATGATACATGGACAGCCAACCACAAAATCTATATCTCTTTGTACACTTAGGAAATATACTGCTTTACTCAAAGGCAACTTAGGACTAGTGGTGGGCATCAATATGACAAGAAATGTGGGTTGGGGTGATGGTGCAGGGATGGGAGCTGTAGGGAGAGTGGAGGGGCAGTGTCAGCAGACCTTCCTGGGAACCTAATGAGAACTGAAGCATTCCGAAAAAGGATGTGCTCAGTAAATAAAAAACACACAGCAAGAACATAACTGATATAATTTGATTTTAGGGACAAGTTGCTATTTCACTTGCTATTTCACCTGTCCCCACCCCACCCCCACCTAAACTACCTGCTTATCACCACCTAGAATTCCCTTACTGGAAATACATTTTCCCATTGTTAGACCATTAGCATATAAATATTTAATAGTGTTAGCTTCCTGGCACGAGTAGAATCTAGTTAAGCTCAGAGATAACAACAAGTTATTCCCTTTTGGGCTTGGGGTGATGATTTCTGTCCTGAATGGAAAGCTGGAAAGCCCCCGAAGGGGGGCAATGGATTTTTTTCAAAGAAGAAAATGGAAGCATCAAGGGAGGGAGTTTCTGGCTGTCCCTGTACCTTCCACATCACCCATGATAATGCTCCTCTTTCCAGCATGTAGGACTCAGCCCTTTGCTTGTGCACACAGGCTCTGGAGAGCCAGGATGAAGCTTGTCCTATATGCCCTGCAAGTACCCTCCACTCAGCCAGGTTGTGACATGATCTCTTCTTTGCGTTCCACTCATCCCTCACCCTGGGAAGTCATTTTATCTCTCTAATCCAGAAACACCTGGTAATGAAATGAAAGCCTACCACAGTGTGAGCCATGCTCATAAAATAATGACAAACGGTTTTGCTATTTCCTTTAACCAGGACATCTATTACTTGGTATTATGGATTAAATCATTCTCCAGTTTCTTTATAAATCTTGTAAATTGTGAGAATTCAAATTCATGTTGTGAAGAGAAGTGTCTTTTAAAATAATGCTTTTATTATTTGGAGTGTTCAGGTTATTTTATGCAATATTAAGTGCTTTTTAATTATGAAAGCAATTCACGCTTATTAAAGAAAAATTGGAAAACACGTGTAACTACACAGGAAAGTATATCCATGTGCCACCACCTAATCACAAACACCTCTGTTTATATTTTGCTGTCATCTTTACAGCCTTTCTACTTTTGAGAATCAGAAAAAATACCCCCGAAGTATTGTACTTTGGCAAGATGTTTGCTTTGAACTAAGAAGGACTGGAAAAGCCCAGAAGCAGTCTCTGAAGCAAAGTCTCTCTCTAACTGTCTCTTGTCCTTTTGTCTCCCACTCATGTTTCCTCCTTCTCCCAGAATTCCTCTTTCCCAAGGCCAGTCATAGAAACTAGTGCCTCTCGTTCTCAAAATAAGCCATAAAACCAAGAAAGGTCACTCTTTACCTTGTCCCTTCTCTTTTCTTTCTTGAAAACCTCATTTCAGGCCCCATAGCTGAGAAGAAGGAACACTGCCCAGAGACACCAAGGGGAATCTGCCTTGCTAGGTAACCATTAGGTCAAGAAGAATCTCAACAGGCAGACCTTGCTAGGTAACGATTAGGTCAACGAGAATCTGAACAGGCAGGCCTTGCTAGGTAACCGTTAGATCAAGGAGAATCTGAACATGCAGGCCTTGCTAGGTGACCATCAGGTCAAGGAGAATCTGAACACACAGGCCTTGCTAGGTAAGTATTAGGTTATACTCATTTTGTCCTATCACATTTCTAGACAGTTGCAATTCTTCAATGCACCTAAGCATAAAGACAAATAGTTTTCTCTTAGTCTTTGGCTCTTTGTTTCTGAAGGGTTCCATGTCACATAAAACATTGAGTAAATAAATTTGTTATGCTTTTCTCTTATGAGTCTGTGTGTTGTTATAGGAGTATTGGCCACGACCCTTGTGATGGGTGAGGAAAAGTAGCACACTTTTCAGCCCCTACACAATTCTTGGTTATAGTTTATTTTACATAATTGAAGTCCTACTGTGTTTACAATTTTCACACCTGTTTTTTGTACACTGAATATTTCATCATAGCCATTTTTACATTTTCTTACATACTCTTTCTAAAAATGCATTTAAAAATAACTATTAAATATTCTAACAAGTAAATGTAATGAAATTTACTTCCATAATTAGACAACTGCTTGAATGCCCATAATTTTGAAAACTAAGCCTATTTTATAAGAGCCACAACTGATTTTTCTACTTCTTAGTATCCATGACATTTCAGAAATTTTGGTAATTGCCAAAAAATACTGACCTCTGACCTACTGAGTAATAAAATTTCCTTAAATCCTTAAATAATCTCTAAAGTTTTTATGTTACTGGTACTATGATCCTGTCAAAATTTTCATAAATATTTTATTATCTTAAATATTTTTCTAATTTTCCAGGATTTCTCTCAGTTCCATTCTCCAGGGCAATCTGTGTGACAAAAAGGAACAGAAGTGATTTCTGATTCTTCTTATTCCAAAGATTTGATCTATACTTCTGTTATTTTAAACCAACTAATGACAAGCATCATTTCAGTGGCCTGCTATATAAAAGCTATCCTTATTACATAATTCTGTGGGAACAATAACACTGATATTCTAAAACAGTTAGAGCAAGTGAAAGAACCAGAGGAACCCAAATGTGCAAACATGCACCATTCACAGCTCTTCCACCTTGAGAAGATTGCCATAAAATGGGAGAAGGTGACAATTTTAGTTTTCTGTCTTTCTGAGTGATTAGCCCTCTTTATAATTAAAATGAGACCTAATTATGATTATTACAATTAAGAACTATCCAGCTGATATATAAACTGTTTCCTGTTCTATGTATTCTAATTCCTTCTAAAGTTATATTTCCCTTTTAAAATTTTACCACCTAATCTATGGAAAGTCTGATTTAAGGTATTTACCTATGGGGATGCTTAGTGGCAAGTGACTAAAAAATTAGACACTATTTACTTGAATGAAAATAAAACAACAGGGGAGAGCGAAATGGTGGATTAGAAGCAGACTGCCAGCATGCCGCTCTCAGGGGAAGATGTGAAAAGGGCAATTGGTTGCTTACTTAGGGATCACTTTTCTCTGAAGCTACATTGTGAAATCACAGAGAAGCAACATGTGGCACTTAGTATGGAAGAGAAAAAGTTACGGGGTAATATATAGAACGAGATGAAAGGAAGCACAGGGAAGAAGAAGGGGATAGAGTGCTGGGGCAGTGTGGTCACTCTGTGGGAGCTGTGCAAGTTTTGAGAAAGCCCCACCATCTGGTTAGACTGGGGACCTGTTTGGAGTCTGTGCAGTGTCATTGTACCAGACAGCAGGCATGGTGCAGATCAGCAGCAGCTAAAACCATCCTGAGCTCTTACATACGTAGTGCCAGGTCAGCACCAGACTGAGGAGTGCAATGGAATCTGAGAGCAGGAAGTGACTGGGGTGCAGCAGACTCCAACCCAAAAGGCTTTTGATGATTGCTTTGGGTCCTGGGAAGGATGGGAAGAACACTGCCATCCTTGGGACACTAGAACTGACTTTTGCAGGAGTGGCTTCAGGGCCACTCCTGCACTCCTGGAACAGCCTCGACCAGCCCAACTCTGCCCCCAGGCCCCAAATACCCAGTACCTACCCTTCAGGCCAGATCAGACCCATAGCCTGCATGGCCCACCTCCTGGCTCTGAGGCCTTGCTCAGGAGCTCTGCTTCTAGCACCTAGCTCCTCCAGGCCCAGCTCTGAAGCTCTTACACTGGAGCCTGAAGGTCTGTCTCTGTATCTCCAGAACTCCTGCCAGGACTGAAACACCATCCCCAAGACTGCAATCCTGCATTTAGATCCCAAGACCCCATTTCTGAGCTTCCATAACCATTGCAGGGCCAGAGAAACTGCTGCTTCAAAATCCAATGCCCCACCAGGGACCCCCATCCTCAAGCCACCAGTTCACCACAACCTGGTTATAGCAAATGTCCATAGTCCATGACAACTGCCTGGATAGCCCCCATTAAGCTGTCATACCTGCAGGGAGACCCTGGGTAGAGAAATCTCAACACCACCATTTTCAGTAAAGAGATGCTTCCTCAGCTCCCAACCTGAACATGCTACACCTGGTGAACAACTCAACACCCAACACAAAAAGCATTCAGCACAGGCTTGAGCAGAGGCAATCACAGTTAAGCAGAACAAATCAGAACAGCTGTGTTATAGACTTCTAGCATACATATGTCTCTGGTACTGCATCGACATTCCAGGGTAGGGAGGAGAAAAAGCACCATATAGTGACCTCCCCTTTTTCTAATTAAGCAGGAGCATTCTCAGCAAGAAACAGGTGCCATGAAAACCTATTAGCCATGAGTTCATAAAAGAGGTTTCACATGAGAAGCAACCAGCCAGAGAAGATGAGAAACATGAAAAATCAAAACAGATTGACACCTCCAAGGGGTCACAATGGAGCCAGACTAGTAAAAACCAACTCTGAGGAAATTGTCAAAATGATATAAGTGAAATTCAGAATATAGATGACAAATAAGATGAATGGAATTGAAGAGAAAATTGAAAACAAAAAGAAGCTAAAAAAATTTTCAGGTAATTAATGAAAAAGTCACCAAAGAACTAGACAAAATGAGGAAGGGTGCAATGGAACTTAACAAAATGAAAGAAACATTTAGAGAATTTCAAAACACAGAAGACAGTTTCAATAACAGATCTAAAAGAATCTCAGCACTTGAAGACAAGGAGCTCTGGAGCTAACCCTGTCATTTTAAGAGGCAAAAAAAGAGAATTAAAAAAGCAGAGAAATCACTTACTGAGATATGGGACTATGTGAAGAAAACAAATATATGAATTATAGGTATCTGTAGGGAAGAACATATCTCAAAATTATAAAAGCCATGTATGACAATCCACAGCCAATATCATACACATTGAATGGAGAAAAGGTGAAAGCATTTCCACTAAGAACTTGAAGAAGATAAGGGCCCTCACTGTCACCACTTCTACAAAACATAGTGCTAGAAATTATAGCCAGAGCAATAAAGCAAGAGAAAATATATGGTATCCAAATCAGAAAATGGGAGGTTATACTATCTCTCTTGGCTGATGATAGGATCTTGTATTTAGAAAACTCCAAAGACAGAGTTTTCTTTCTTTCTTTCTTTCTTTTTTCTTTTTTTTTTTTTTGAGACAGAATCTCAAAAACCTGGGTAGAGTGCCATGGCTCATAGCTCACAGCAACCTCAAACTCTTCTGCTCAAGCGATTCTCTTGCATCAGCCTCCCTAGTAGCTGGGACTACAGGCACCCCTCCCCACCAAATGCCCAGCTATTATTTGCTTTTTTCTTTCTTTCTTTCTTTCTTTCTTTCTTTCTTTCTTTCTTTCTTTCTTTCTTTCTTTCTTTCTTTCTTTCTTTCTTTCTTTTTTTTTTTTTGCAGTTTTTGGCCAGGGCTGAGTTTGAACCCGCCACCTCCAGCATATGGGCTGGTGCCCTACTCTGTTGAGCCACAGATGCTGTCATATTATTGGAGGTTTTTTGTTTTTTTTTAGCGGTCCTGTGCCTGGT
>CAUYPK010095581.1:0-14045 GCA_963574355.1 Loris lydekkerianus | reverse complement strand
AATGTATTGATCTAATTATAGGGAAAAGACGCACATTATCCATTCATCTTCTGTTGGTTTTGGATTTTTAAAAATATAGTGAACAACACCTGCCTTCTCTAATAATATTATCTTTTTCTTTCTTTATTTCTTTTTTTTTTTTTTTTTTTTTTTTTTTGCAGTTTTGGCCAGGGGTTTGAACCTACCACCTCCAGCATATGGGGCTGGCGCCCTATCCCTTTGAGCCACAGGTGCTACCCTTCTCTAATGGTATTGAACCAATTGAGAATCCATTTTAGCATGTGGGAAATTACCTTTAAACATCTTAGCTCCTAAGTATCACCAAATAAGTTATGTGAGCATTCATAAAACAGAGATTCACTGGCCAAGTTGCTCAAATCATATGGCTAATTAGATTAGTTATATATATGTATGTATATATATATATATATATATATGTATGTATGTATACACACACACACACACACACACACACACACACACACACAACCCGACTAGCAAGGGGAAAGAAATGCAGTAAGTTAATTCAGTTAGAAGAGGATGCAAGTAGAATGGGGGCCCACACAAACTGAACCCTGTCTTTCTACACTGCATCAGCTTTCCCTGCTGATGACATGGTTGTGATAACAAGAGTTGAATATTGAAGCAAGGGTATGTCCAGATAGAGGGTGGTTGCACCTATTCTCACTCTGTTGAAGTAACTCAAGGACAATTACCTTTACGGGCAACTAGGGAATTTAATTGTATTTCTTGAACAGAAAACTTCTGGAGCCAAAATGGGTGTTTCCGATTGGTGGCCAATGTAAGACTTCATGACTTAGAGAGTCATGACTTAAACATTCATGACTATTGACTGTTTCATCATGTGTCTCACCCACATTAGATGCTTTGGTGCCTCATGTGTATTTAATGAATTGTGAATATTTAGAACCTCTTGGTGCTTTTTGCCTTTCTCTCTGTGATTAGCACCTCTATGCTCTATTTACTTTATCTATGTCTATCATATTTTATAGGTTACTAACTTTTCCATACTTAGACACATCAAATAAGCTTTAGATTTTTCTTATCCTCTATGGCACTGTTAAATATTCCAAAAACACAGGGTAATATAAAGGAACACATACAGTAAGTTGAAGTAAGCCTTTCCTGTAAGAGTGGAGCCCTTACCATGACGTTCATGGTACGACCAAGAATGGTTGTCAGCCCCATTCCAAAATGGAAGGAAAGATAAAGACATGTCCAGTTTCTTTTTTCAAAACTACCAATAAGATAACTCACTTCACCTCTCCAAGTGTTAAAAGAAGGGAATACAGAGAAGTTAGGAATGTTACTCAGTGTAAGTCATTCCACATAAAAGAAAACATCAAGGGTACGGAGTGTTTCCCTTTAAAATAAGACTAGACTATGCCAATGAAGAGCTAAGATGTCACTATTATAATATATGAAACTGATGTCAGGGAACGTAGCTTATATCTGGCACAAATAGACTGCCTTGCTCACTCACAATTAACTCTGGATCAATACAAGCTTCACTCACAGGAAAAAGACTTTCACCAGTCATATGACAGAGCATAATCTTGAGAGAAATCAGCAGCAGTGTCAGCTCCCAAGAGAGGTGCATGGCTGGTTCCACATCCCAAAACACTCTCTCCGTAATTCTGTCCTCATGAGGAGGAATGAGTGAGTGTGGATAGGAATAAACATCTGGAGTAGGAAACCATGCTCTTCATAACAATTCCCAGTTTTTCTCTTAATCTCCTGGTTCTAACCATTAAGTGTGTAATCAAACAAAAAGGAAAGCATCCTCTCAACAGTGTAGTCTGTTCTTGCATTTACAAGGTCTCTTTACTAATTGATATCAACCAGTACTCCTTGGGGTTCTTCTTGGAACCACTGCCAATAAAGAAAGTAACCTCCAAAGTCAATTGTAAATTATCCTCTGAAAGGTTCCAAAACTGCCAGAGCAGTAAACTTGTTACACTAACTCTAAGGTCACACCATACCAAGGCTGAAATTCACTGTTTATTCTGTTTCTCATCACACATTTTACTAGTATCATTGTCCAATATGACCATTTCTTTCATGAGAAATTAAAATTCAAAGAGAACCCACATCAAAGTCAAAAATAAAATTATTTTGCCCTTGTGACATGAAATTGAAATAAATGAGAACATAGAATCTAAAAGTCAACCTCCCTAATTTTCTAAATCTGCTCAGTCTTTTGGCCAACAAGATTCTCAGTAACCAGGAGAATAGTCTTTCAACAGTTGCAAACTGGGAGGCACTCACAGGAACTAATTTCTCCTCTTCAAGATCTCAAAATGTACATCATTTCAATAATGTACCTCATTTATTAAATGGTCCAGAGGATTAGTAGGACACAATATTACCCCAGCACCTGTTTCACCCTGCAATATACAGGGGGAAAATATAATGTCTTCTATAATGTTCCTCAAACTGACTACTTGTGGTGTTAAAGACTATAGCAAATCCTCGGTGAAATCTAGTAATATCTGAGGTAAGAAAAATAGGAAGAAAAACTTGGCTTCCACCTTATCAGAATGATAATACATCTATGCCAGATGTTTAATGTCTAAAAACCATGAATTTAACAAGAAAGATCTTCCATGGGGTTATTGATTTGTGTCTATACATTTGTGGTCTTCGCATATCTAGCAATGGGAGGCGTGGTAAGGGAATCACATTCATTCCTATTGTTCTGTCTCTGAGACTGTGGCCCTTCAGATTTGACAGCCTTCCCGCCCAGCTTGGAAATTTTAGAGGTGAAATTTTAAATTTATAGCCCCTGTAAATCTAATTGGAGATGCCCTCCTTTACTGCCCAGACTATCTAATTAATTTTTGTTATTGTTTTCACATTGAGCCCACATTGTCTTTCCAGTGCTTTTGTGAAGGTGGCCTCTGCCTAGAGAATGATTCATTCACTCTTGGGAGCAGGAAACACATTCACTCCAGTACCCTCCTGGGCTTTTCTGTTGTTACTTGCATAGAGTTGCTTCAACCTGGGATATTGGCCTCCTAGGGAAATATTTTCCCCTAGGAAATCTTTAATCATCCAGAGAATTTGCCTTTAGCAGATTCCTGAGGTGGTTGTTGTTTTTTAATAGATACATAGCCTTGCTCTGTTAGTCAGGCAGGAATATAGTGGCACCATCACAGCTCGTTACAACCTTGAGCTCCTGGGCTCCAGTGACCCTCAGACCTTAGCCTCCTGAGTCACTGGGGTACAGGCATGAGCCACTGTCTGTGTTCAACCAGCAGATTCCTAAAACAAAGCTGTAGTTGTCTTCTGAAGTTGTACTTCTTATCAATATCCAATCATTTAAATGCTCCTTCAGGAACTGCCTTTCTCAGTTTTTAAATGTTCAAGCTTTGAGTAGCATTTCTTTCCATTCAACATGTGGGGGGAAGAAGTGGTGGAACAATCTAATGTTCGATTTCCTTCTATTACCCCATCATGTCTTTTAGGAAGGTTCTACAGCAGTGGTTCTCAACCTTTCTGATGCCACAACCCTTTAATACAGTTCCTGTGGGTTGTGACCCACAGGTGGAGAACCGCTGTTCTACAGGTTTATAAATTGTTGATCCTGCTTCTTAATTTACTTTTCCCTTCTCTGCCTCATGAAGTACTATAATGTTGCTAGACCTGCAGATCTTTCTTTTTTTAACTCACAGCTTTATTTCTGGCTCAGACATTCAGTTTTCTACATATTCCTTCAGGTATTGCTTTGAATTCTTTTCTTAAGAGAGATGAAATCAGTTTTTTCAAAATCTGCCAACATTATCCACTATTCAAACAAACTTTCTCCACTTTCACTTTCCTTGGTTGATAAATCACAGCTGAAGACTTCTCCTTCCACCAACCTGTGACCTTTACCCAGGGCCGGCCTCAATTCGTCACTGCACTGCCCACGTCTTCGTTCTGCCTTCCTCAAGAGTTTTAATTCCTTGATTTTCTCAGGCATGCTCCCTCTGAGGATAAGCAGTTCCTACATGCTCTACCTGCAGAAACTGGTCCTTCAAGATTCTCCCAACCTGCTGGTCTCCTTCATCAACTTCTCTGAAATCTGTCCAAATTTTTCTGCCACTACCCTGGAGAACTGTCCCAATGTTTACATAGATCCAACTGCTAAACTTCTCAAGGCAGTATCTCAAATGTCTCTGTGTAAGGGCCAAGACCATAGCAAGTCACTTTTCCTACAGAGTATTAAAAAGTTGCTTTTCAACAGGTTCCTAACCTCTGGCCTTCCCTGAGACAATCATTCCAGTTAGCTCTTTAATACATGCCTTACCTCTTTGTATCTCTCTCCTCTGCTAATGCTCTCCATGAACAGTTAGTTTGGAAGTCATCTCCATTTTTCTCAATATTTTTATATGCCTATCCTTAAAACTTGCATTGTCCCTTTTATAAAAAGCTGACCCATTCCCTGGGGTCTCCTCTGTTTCCCTAGAGAAATTTCTTGTCTTCTGGTTTAAATAGACCTTCTTTCTCTTGTAAGTTGTGTTTGTATGTGTGTGTTTTCAGGGTTCATATTTTTTCAAACCCCTTCAGTTTATCATTCAATTCCTAAGCATACCAGTCTACTAGAGACAGATTGCTATAGACATAGGATTCTTTCATTGTCTTCCTAATTGTTGGGTCTGCAATTGATTTCATTGAGTTCTCTACTTAAATTCCCCCAAATGGCATTACCCTTTGGAACTGATGCCCTGATGCTTTTTTTGTTATATGCTATTGTTTAAAAGTAATAACATCTTCTACAGATTGGGTCTCAGTTCAGGTCTGAGCTTATATAATTTTCAACCCAAATCCAATATGAAAACACATGATGAAAAATGTTCAACAACTGTGTGGCAGGGGGAGAGACCCTAATGTCAGTAGTATAAATGTTCTCAGTATAGCCAATTTCAAGTTACAGTCACCTCACAAAATTACTGCTTTCATGAGCTGGTGCAAGCTGACTTCAGCACACGACTGAGTGGCCCCTTCCCCTATGACAAGCCACGTGAATCCAAGCCATCCAAGGTCAGTTTCTCTACAGTTCTGTATACAAGTTTTCTTGATAGCAAAATGGAATTTGATGCAGTGATGCCTATGCAGGCCTACTTCTAAAAGTTTAAAGCTGGAACTTCTCCTAGTGTTTTATAATTAATATGGGACTCAGTACTTTATCTTAAAACCAGCAAATGCCATTCTGTCAATAATGGCTTAAAGATTTAATCCTGCCCCTCTCGGATCTCTGACACCTGGCGCAGGCATAGGATCCAGTTAAGCTGCAGCAATTTGCATTTTCAACTTTCCAGTGTTTGACTGAGATGTCACCTTGGCCCACGCCTTTGCTGAAACTTGCTGAAACACGCTGAGCAGTCACTTTTGTGAAACAAAGGGCAGGGCCAGGTGATGTACATTTAAGGCCTTATTATGTGCGTAGTTCTGCCCTTCCAAAATCACTCACCCGTAAGTGGGCAAAGCCACTTTAAGCAGAAGAAACCCAATAAGGTAAAAATCCCCCTTGGCCTAGCAAAATATCAGCAGAGTGTAGACCTGCCCACGCCGTCCACACTGATCTCTTCACTCCATGCTTTTACTTCCACAAGTTATATTTTCTGCCTGTTTCTCAATGTTGGATTCAAGGTGCCCAAGAGATAGCCTACATTTCTACTGACCTATTGAAGGCACGAGACAAAAGAGGGTGGTAGACAGACATCAAAATATCACCTTTTTACTAATAAAATTGAACTAAAAAATATGACTTCTATAGGCAGCAAATGGGTCTCCTAATTCTGAACCCCAGAATGTAAATCATAGACGGAAGTCACCTATGGTCGTCCTCCCCACACAGCTGAGTGGCCCCTTCCACTACGACAAGGGCAGGGCAGGCTAGCCCCTCCGAAATCTCTGGAAGGAAGCAAAGTGCTATGTGTACTTCATAGGTGGTAGCAGTCTGCTATGGATAAGAGAAAAAAGAGCCATGCCATGCAAGTTAATTGCCTCATGTCAAACTCACCAATAATTCACTCTCCTCCTATGGAGGGGAGAACATGAGAAATTGCATCAATTCATGTAACTTTATCATAGGGGTTTACAACAATAAACAAGGTATTGCTTCCCAGTTTTTCCACTATTATAAACAAATCTGCAATGCAAATTCTTACTCTATCGCCTTATGCAATGTGCAAGAGAGTGTCCTTGGAAATATACCTATGAAAGGATTTGCTGGGTCATATCAAATCATATGATTTATTCTGTAAAATTGGTCTCCACACTTCTACTATCACAAATGAATAGAAAAGTTATTGCCTATTTGGCAGAGATATACATGTAAAAATATTTAAAATATCTATAGCCTAAACTTCAATCTTTTCAAATAACTATACACTTTTAGTACATTGGGCTGAAAAAGAATAATAGATGTTTTTCCTTAATGAGAAGGGATACTGAAAAAGGGGCTTCAAGTGGGGGTGGGTGGGAAGAGAACCTGGTCTGCCAAACCAGCAAGTCTGGAAGACCCGTAAGAATATGGAGATGAAGTAACCTACATAGGTAACCAACGACCAATAGAAAAGGGCAATACTTGCCTGGAGGCGCAGACAGGCCAATGAAAGACTTGCAGCCAGTTTCAGATGGAGAGGAGATTTTTATCCCTGTAGGACTTTGTCTCTGTCTCTTTCTCTTACCTTTTCTCCTTTAGGAGAGGGACTCACTTGCAACTTTCTTTGGAAGTGCTCTAAACTTTCTCTTTGTTCTTCCCAAATAAACTCTTTCTTCATTACCCTGAAACTTGTGTAAGTTACCTTTACTTTCTATCCACACGGCCTGTGTGTCTCCAGTTTTATTTTCAGTTTCCACTTACTTTTACTTTCAGTTACCGCCAGGCCTTGGTTGAACTTTCTAGCTCAGCCAAGTAATCAAACCAGGTCAACTGGGTTTGGGGAACTGAATAGAATGATGGTTATCAGAGGCTTGGAAGGATAGCAGGGAGCAGAGGATAAAGTGGGGGTGTGGGGTGGAGCAAAAATATACAGTATAACTCCCATCTCACTTTTTAACTTGGCCAAGGAACAGAGCTGGGATGAGCATCCCCCACATACCCACAGAAATTGTTACCATATATTAGGAAAAAAAGATAGCCCACCAAGGAGTAATAACACAAACATACTGGGTGGTTAAATCAGGAAAAAATAAAACAGTGTGTGGGAACACCAGGGTACTATGACAAACTGGTCAACTTATGGAGGTGATCAAATAAGGAACTAGGCCTACTGTACACCCATGTAGTTCATGTCTGGTCTATGAAAATTAGGTCAATTTAAGGAGGTGGTCAGTGCAGATGGTCAATCATGGTGGCTCTACCGTAATAAAATATGAGACAGAATGAACAATATTTGATGGCACAGAAAAGTTACTGTAGTTAATAAGTTAGGGTATACTTTTAAATAACTGAAAGAGCGGAACTGGAATGAATGTTCCTAACACAAAAAAATGCTAAATACCTGATGGATATTCTGTTACCCAGATTTGACTAATTCACATTGTATGCCTGTGTCAAAACATCACATGTACTCTATGAAGATACACAACTATAATTTAAACATAATTTTTTTTTTTTTTTTTTTTTTTTTTTTTTTGAGACAGAGTCTCACTTTGTCACCCTGGGTAGAGTGTGGTGGCATCCTAGCACAGCAACCTCAAACTCTTGGGCTCAAGCAATTCTCTTGCCTCAGGCTCCCAAGTAGGTGGGACTACAGACCCCCACCACAATGCCTGGCTATTTTTCGAGACAAAGTCTTGCTGTTGCTCAGGCTGGTCTCAAATCCCTAAGCTAAGGCAATCCACCCACCTTTGCCTCCCAGAGTGGTAAGATTACAAGTGTGAGCCACCATACCGGGCTACACATACTTTTTTTTAATGAAGCATCCGTTAGATCAGAAATCATATCTGTAATACTCCTGGTAGTGTTTCTGATGATGAGCTGTGGCTTCTGTCATTACAAAGGCTTGTTTTAAAACAGAGGAAGCTGGTCTGAGTTCATCGCACTTTTTAACTTGGCCAAGGAACAAGGCTGGGATGAGCATCCCCCACAGACTCACAGAAATTGCTACCATATATTAGGGGAAAAAAGCCCACCAAGGAGTAATAACACAAACATACTGAGTGGTTAAATCATGAAAAAATAAAATAGCGTGTGGGAATGATGCACAGCTTCACACTATTTCAGCATCTGAGTTTCATCAACACTTGTCTTTTTTCTTTCTTAAGATTGGAACCTCTTAGGAGGCAGGCTTTCCTTACTGTGAAATCCGTGACCATGTTATGGGTAGAAGTTAGCTGAATCTACTAAGGAGGAGTCACTGGTACTTCCATTTCAACCCCAATAGCTGGGAATAATTCTAAAATATGCTACTCCCTCTCTTGTGAGGAAAAGCTGCTTTTCTGAACACAATAGAATCTTTCTTTAATGCATCTGAAATTGATGCCTCCGGGACACCCTCGGAAACAAGTTTCCTTTGCCACAAACCACAGATGTAGATGGTGTGGGAGTTTGGCTTCCTTAAAATTAATCCTTTAATATGAGGATTTTTTTTTTAATTTGCTTCTTTCTTCCAAAAGAGAAATACAGAAAATAAACTCTCTAGAAGCATTAAGCCATAATCAATTTAAACTAAACATTTCTCAGGACCCTAAACTGCAAGTGCTTTTCATCTATTCATTCTGAGCTCTATTTTGCAGACTCTGTTCAGGAATTAGACTCACAGCAATCACCTCTGTAAAGGATTAGCCTGTCTGTTCTCAGCCACTAACTTCTCTCCTCACGTGGCCAGTTGCATTGCAAAAGGAAGACTAAACTCACCTAAGAGTAGATTCATGCACAACCATGCTCAATGAGCATGTACTCCTTGTGCCTTTCTAACATACAAAAGATTCTATGAAATATTTGGCCATCTACCTGGTGGTAAGACTTAGGTAAACAATTTAATTCAACCAACATTTATCAAATACTAACCTGCCACAGCAAATACCTACCATTTGTTCTCAATGTGTTTGAGGGAAGTGAGAAATTAGATTGTAAACCAGCTCTACATCCCCAATTAGCTCTACACCTTGGCCAAGAAAAAGGAAATGGGACTAGCCAGCGGGATGGTTTGAGGTCAGAGGCAGCCTCATTAAGCATTTTGAGGGATGCTCCAATGCCCCACCAGAGCCATCTTCTCACATCCAAGGTATAAAATTCCCACTAATAAAGTCTACTCTCCCGATAGTCAGTGAAGATGTTATCTATTGATATTGTTTTTCTGATTCTCTCTACCTAGATTATAAACTGATTCATATGAACATTAATAATTGCATGAAAGGTTATTCATCAGTGTTTACCTAATTAATTAACAGAATGTATGTGAATCAAATTATCCCTAGGAGACTTTGTTAAAATGTTACCTAGGGAATGGGGAAAATTGTGAGGCTCACAGTCTTCATCTTTTTCTCCCACTGCAACTTGTAAGGTTTTGACACCTCACAGCCCGAGAGTCTCAGAGCAGCTGTTGTTTGAATACATATATTCCAGATTGACTATTTCCAAAAGCAGGGACAAGGGATACCCACAGGCAAAAACCAACAACAATTTGCCTAAGACAATAATTTGCTTCTTGTCTCCCAACAAAGGTTTGTAGAAAGCTTTAAAATTATGACCGGAAGCCAGTCTGCAAGAGGGAATCATTGGATGAGCGTTTACTGTACACAAGGCTCCATGTGAAGATCTATTATTCATTCTGTTCATTTACATATCCTAACAACTCAGGAAGGAAAATGTTACTAATCTTGTCCTGCTTATAAAAAATGTATAGGCTCAGAAAGAGGTTGACTTGCTTACCTAAGACCACATACCCAGTAAGTGACAGGCTTTGCACCCAAGACTGACTCTGCCATCCTTGGCACTTTCCTCCATCTTAGGCTAATGCCTTGCCTAAGCTCCAGTTTCCTCTGTAGCTTGAGGTTTTCATATTAGATGACCTTGTGGTTTTTCCCCCAATGAACCCTTCAGGATCAGTGTTCCCTTATGTCATTTGCCAATATTTTGACATCTATCTGGTCCATGAGAAAACTGAGACCCAGAGAAGTAAATGTTGATGTGCCTAAAGGCAGCAGGCAATTCACTGTAGCTCCAGGACCAGAGTTTAGGCTCTTGTACCCATTCCCAGTCTCTTTACCATCAAACCTCCTCAACCTGGCACACCAGGCTTTGGTCTTTCTGACTTCTGAATGCCATTTTCCTCTTCTTGCACTCTAGCCACTATGACTTAAAATACCAGGTTCCTTCTTCCACTTCTGTGCACATACATTCCTTCAGCCTGCCTGGTCTATCCTCACCCCCTTTTTCCATCCTTACATCACTGAATCTGAGTAACATCAACTTACTCTTTACGTCTTAGTTTAAATGTCACTTTCTAGCAGTAATCACCTTTTCTGCCCCACACACAGGGTCACCAGATAAAATACAGTAACCCAGTTAAATCTGAAGTTAAAATAAACAATGTATAATCTTTTAGTATAAGTATGTCCCAAATAGTACATGAGGCATATATATTAAACTCTTCATTGCCTACTTGAAATTCAAGTTTAACTGGTATCCTTTATTTTGATTTGCTAATTCTAACAACTCTAATAACACTTCCAGAGGAAGTGTATTTCTCTTGCTATACATTCTTAAGAGCACCTACCATGTGCTTCTCCAAATTGTATTAATGACTTTTTCATAATTCTTTATTTACAAATGGTCTCTATAACACTACAAGATTGTGTCTGTTTTGTTAATCACTATTTCATGCATGCCACATAGTCAATATTTAATAAATATATGTTGCATAAAAGGATAATGAAAGAGAAAGAAAGAAAAGATGCAGAAAGAAAGAAAAGAGTGAAAAGGAGAAAAGAAAGAAAGAAGGCTGGGTGCAGTGGCTCACTCCTGTAATCCTAGCGCTTGGGCAGATTGTCTGAGCTCACAGATTTGAGACCAGCCTGAGCCAGAGTGAGACCTCATCTCTAAAAATAGCTTGGCCTGTAGCAGGGGCCTGTAGATCCAGCTATTTGGGAGGCTGAGACTAGAAAATCACTTAAGCACAAGAGTTTGAGGTTGCTGTGAGCTATGACGCCATAGCACTCTACCGAGAGCAACAAAGTGAGACTCAGGAAAAAAAAAAAAAAAGGAAGGAAGGAAGGAAGGAAGGAAGGAAGGAAGGAAGGAAGGAAAAAAAAAAAAGAGAAAGAAAGAAAGAAAAAGTTATTTCAGTTCTCACCATGGACAGGGAGAATTTACATTGATATGTGTGTAATTTATAAGGCAGCAATAAATTACTACAATCCTTTAGGGCTGATTGAACTAGGGTCCAGCCACTGCACATACATACAACATGTTCATTTATTCTTCAATCTCTTTTCCCTTCCTTCACTTTCTGTACCACAGCGTCTATTTGTATCCATTGGTGTGCTTGGAAATGTCTTTATTTTTAAGAGAAAAAAACAGAGGAGTATTGGTTTTGTGAGATGGTGCTCCCTAAATATGTCCCACCTTCATCAGGGTCAGGGCTTTCTGAATGAAGAGCCTGGATTAAAGTCCAGTTGAACACCAATTGTCTTTGTCTATTTGGGGCTGCTACAACAAAGTACCACCGACAGAGCAGCTCATCAACAGCATAAATTCATTCCTCAAGTTCAGGAGCTGGGAAGCTCAGGATCAAGGCACTGGCATATGGTTTCTGGCAAAAGCCCACTTTGGTAAATGTTGCCTTCTCACTGTGTCCTCACATGGTGAAAGGGCAAGCAAGAACCCTCAAGCTTTTAAATAAGAGCATTAATCCCCACTCTGACCTAAACATCTCCCAAAGGCCCCACCTCCTAAAACCATCACCTTGGGAATTTGCGCCTATGAATTAAAGGGGAGTGGACACACATTCAGACCTTCAGACTGTAGAGTAGCATCAAGCCTAAAGGTAGAGACCTCTAGAGCTTCCTGTCCCTGGAGACATTTGTTTACATTCCAGGATGGTAAAATGAAAACCTTCCCCTCCTCTCCCTAGAGAGAATTTCTTTACATTCCAGACCGAAATCTTTCTTTCCTTTCTTTCAAGAGGGGAAGATAGCCAGATGTCCCATCAAATCCAATCTGAACTTCAAGTTTCATAATTTCAGAATTCTTCTTCCCCTGTAGTGCCAACACCACTGCACACGTTGGTAACGTCAGGCCCTTATCATGATGTGTTGTGAGAAATTGGGGTATACAGACCGAGTTCTGATGTAAATCTATATGTATGTAACGTGTACATATTACACACATGCACACACACATATGTACACAAACACATACACCTATTGCAGCAGGCTAACTTGGTGGCTTGCAAGCAGGGTAACAGCTCAGACCTTTCTGTGCATATGGAGGACAGAGAGGGAGGTGTGGACTACCACCACCCCTGTTCCAATGCCACTCCCACCAGGCAAAATGCAGTGCCCTGGGTCTCGGCCTGTCTGAGAGCAGGCACTAGACAAAAATGGCTCAGCAAAACCGTAGGTCTGGCTAGCAGTGACTTACCAGGTGACCAACACCAGGCCACTTATGTGTCTGGGCTTCAGATGTCTCATTTATTTAATCCAGCCTCAGGAATTGGATTGAACAATCATTAAAGAAACCAAATATCAAGCTCCTTAATTCCATTGAAACCCGCCTCCAAAAAAACCCCAAGAAACTGTTTTCCACTCAGATAGATGAATAAGTAGGAGCCACACAAGAATGAAAAAAAAATGCAAAAAAGGTAACTGTGGGTGATTTGTGAGCATATGACAGGCACACATTTGGGGTACAGAGAAATAACCAAGAACAACTTGAGTGGCCCTGATTTAAGGGCCTGATTTACACTTTTTAAAAGGAGTTTGAAGCAATAGGTATTTGAGTTTTAAAAAAGAAAAATAATCCTTTGTAAAGTACAAGTGAGTGAAAAATCCTTCCACTTAGCATTTTCTAGCTATTTCTTATCAATATCTTCAGACTTAATCTGCTAAGGTTATCTAGTCACTATGAACAATTTTCTCTTCAGATGGGAAGAGTTCCAGGAAGTTGGGCAATGTTTTCCCTATGTATCATTTAAAGTTTGAAAAACTTGCTCTGCTCCACTAACCTAGGACCTGCAAACCTATTCCCTTTTCTCTCACATTTCAAACCTGCACCACTCCCTCCCCTCCAGGACATACTTGTCAGCCAAATTGCAAATGATGACAGGTTTGCCAAAATGAATGCAACTATTATTACCTTCATACACAGCAAAGCCAAGCCACATTATGAAATAGTAAACTCTCATTTACATTCGGAAAGAGAGAGATTCCAAGAGACTGAAGCAGAAAAAAATAGTAGTAAGATGAGGAAGAACTGCACCAAAAATGAACATTAATGTTCCAAATCACACCTTGAGATGGCCCTTCCCATCCATCCAGCAAGAGACCAAAGATAGTCACTGAATTCCTCAATTGTTTTCTTTAGTCCCAGCCCCATCTTGCCTTGAGAAGCAAACTGGCTTAATGGCAACCAGAAAAACAAAGCCCGAACAAGATTTTGCAGAGCTACTCCCAAGAGAAGCTGTGCCAAACACACACTAACCATGTGCAAAAGCATTTTGTTCTGCTCCTGGCTACTTCATGAGTACGTATTGCAAGAATAATGCCCTTGCACCTCCTCCAAATGCCCTTGATGTGTTCCAGGGGAAAAGGATTTAAGTCTTACAGACCCTGAAACTCTCTACAAAAATATGTTACCAGAAATTCTTTGAGGATGGAAAAGGGATTTTGTGGAAAAAAAGATGCTGAGAAATGCTGTCATCTCGGGCATCATTGCCCCCTGAAGAAACTGAAAACACCGTTAAAAAAAAAAAAAAAAAAAAAAAAAAAAAAATTATATGAGTTTTAAGTGTTCTTTATAGAATATTATATAAATTTCACACAAAATTATTTTTTAAAATTTTAATAAAATATGTGGTATTATTTTC
>CAUYPK010095580.1:0-41968 GCA_963574355.1 Loris lydekkerianus | reverse complement strand
TATGAGAAGAATGTGTATTCAGTTTTGTAGGATGAAATGTTCTGTAGATGTCTGTTAAATTCAATTGTTGAATGTTCATTTTTAGTCTAAAATGTATTTGCTTAGTTTCTTATTGGAGGATCTATCCAACACAGCCAAAGTGTGTTAAAATTCTGGGAGCATTCTGGTAGGGTGCATAAATATTAATAATTGAAATCTAATCATGTTGAGTGTTTTCCTTAACGAATATGAAGTGGCCATCCTTATCTTTCCTTACTTTTGTTGGTTTAAAGCCTATTGTATCTGCTTTTTTCTGATTGCTATTTGCCTGACTTATAGATGACCATCCCTTAAGCCTGAGTCTATATTTATCTGTTAAGGTAAGATGAGATTCTGGTATGCAGCAGATATCTGGCCTGAGTTTTTGTGTCTAGTCAGCCAACCTATGCCTCTTTATAGGGCAATTGAAGTCATTCACATTAATTGAGAGTAGTGATAAGCACGGTATTATTTTGGGTGTCAAATTTGTTGAAATTCTAGTGGACGTTTTTAATCCTTTTGCCACTGTGGAAATTGGGTTTTGATCAATATTTTCTGAGTGACTTTACTTTGGTGGGAAAGCATTGTGGTAGTCATTGTGGAGGATGGGTCTGAGAATATCCTGGAAAGCTGGTTTAGATATGGTGAATTTCTTCATTGTGTGAATATCATTGAAGTATTTCATTTCTCCATCACAAATGAAACTCAGTTTAGCTGGATACAGGATCCTGGGTTGAAAATTGTTTTGTTTTTGGAGGTTGAAGGTAGATGCCCATCCTCTTCTAGCTTGAAATGTTTCAGCAGAGAGATCTTCAGTCATTCTAATATTCTTCCCCTTGTAGGTTATGGTTTTCTTATGTCTGGCTGCTTGGCTTGCTCTATTTTCTCCTTTATATTAACTTTGGTGAAGTTAATTATAATGTGCCTAGGAGATGTCTTATTTGGGTTGAGTCGTGCTGGGGTTCTGAAACTGTCTGCTATCTGAATTTCAGAATCTCTTGGCATGTCTGGAAATTTCTCCTGCATTATCTTATGAAAGTAGAGCATCTGTTCCTTTCGAAGCAACCTCATCCCCTTCAGGAATTTCTATAAGGCGAATATTAGTTTTCTTCAAACATCCTTGTGCAGGGGCCATGCTAATTTTCTCTGTATTCTCTGTTCCAATTTTAGTATATGTGCTGCCAAAGTAAGCACCAGGTATATACTTTCTGAGTAAAATCCTGAAATAACTAAAGGCCAATGAATAAACAAACAGAATTACAGAATTAAATACCCACAACCATGGGTTTGAATAGGACTGTTATATTATTCATCTTTCAATGATGAAAAAAATCTCTATTTTCCTCAAATATTGTCAGGACTGTGATGTTGTTTGTCTGACATCTTTATGCCTTTCCATGTAGACATATGGTGGTATACTGGTGTTTTATTGTTACATGTTTATGATTTACACAATAAAACTGTGCCTTGGGAGAGAAATCCCCTAAAAATAAGTGAAAAATCTATTTTAGTTGAATTAAGGGAATATATAGAACTTGTTAATTATTATTTTTAATTTGATTGGAGAGACTATATTAATTTCAAAAATTGAGTACATTAAAATTTTCTTCTATTCTATAAGATGCTACAAAGGTTGCCTATAAAGTCACCATACACAAGGAAAATGGGAAATTTTAGTTAAATTTACCTATATTTACAACATATTTATTAAAAAATTTTGGAAAGTATTCTGTATGTGTTGACCATCTCTTTTTTAAAATCAGTAGCTTACAAGGTGGTCTGAATTGTATTCATGAAGGAGATGCCTTAATTCTCTTTAGCATTATTTATTTCTCTGACCTCCATTGGCTCTTTTTCTGCCCAAGAATTATCATAAAAGGATTAAGAAATAGATTAATAGAAGTGAAATAAAACTTTTGGGTGTATAGAAAAGAGGGATAATTAGCTGATGAATGAAAAATGGCATTGGGTTATTTGGGAAAGCAAGAAATAAAATAAGTCATAGTATAACTTTTTTTTTTAATAGTAGGATGAAATAAAACAATGATGTAAAGAAAATAATAAGGCTATACTTTTTTTCAGTGCTTGTTGGTTATTCTCTGTATTTAAAAAAAAAAACAAAACACTAATCTATGAAATTTTGTTTTGTATTCCATCTCTTTAAACTCTTTAAGTCAATTCCATGTTTTCTTTTCATCTGTAAAATGGGAAGGTATTATGTTTAACCACACTTCCAGATTTTTTTCATAGTGTAATTAACATAAGGTTTGTAGGTTTTTGCAAATTAAAAATTGTTACACACACATAAACACATTTTCTTTCATTTCTCACTTATTTCACATTTTGTGTCATGTCCCTTCTTTTATGATCTTTATTTCAGGCCAATTTTAGTATGTCTGCTGGGAAAGGAGCACCGAAATGGCAGGCACAGAAACTTAAACAGCAAGTTATCAATTAAAAGTAATGTTACAGAAGAACACTTGAGAAATCAAATTCAAAAAAAAAAAAAAAAGAGAGAGAGAGAGAGAGAGAAATAACTTTACATGAGAATTTCCACAGCAACAATAACAATAACAACAAAATGAAACAAAAGTAGCTAAGCCTTATTTACTTTAAACTTTGGAACTTATATTTTTTGATTGTAGACAAGGTCATTCTTCATTTTTCCTTTAGTAGACTACTTTATAAAATAAATAGCCAGTTGTAACTGTCCCATTGTCTATTAGCTACTCATATGAGATGGGCTCAGAAAGCTCAGAAATCCCTCCCTATGAAGAAATGTTGGCAATCAGTTCTGAATTAAAAGTATATTTCGAGAAAATAAATGAGTGATAAAGTATTTTTGAACAGAAAATATATATTTGAATTTCCTGATCAATGTGTTAATTTCAAGCTGCTTTCATAATAAAGTGATAAATTTATTATATGAGAGTACACATTATTAGAAAAAAATATTAAGGAGTGTATTATAATCAAAGATGTCTTGGTAGAATTCTAATAGATCATTTTTAACTCCTTTCCTACTCTTGGTTTAAACCAGTGGTTCTCAACCTGTGGGTCGCAACCCCTTTGTAAAAATGAAAATACATCCTGCATATCATATATTTACATTATAATTCATAGCAGTAGCAAAATTACAGGTATAAAATAGCAATGAAAATAATTTTATGGTTGGGGGTGACCACAACATGAGGAACTGTATTAAAGGGACATGGCATTAGGAAGGTTGAGAACCTCTGGCTTAAAAACACAAATAATGGCTATGCCTAATCAAGTCAAAAACATAATTGTGGAAAATACATAGCCGTTACATATCATCTAATTACATATAAACCTCATTCTACTCTTCAAGTGTCCTAAGAATTTGAGATTGTTTTTAGTGCCAGAGCCAGATTATTTTTATATTGCTTTGTTTAAGGATAGAGTGTCATGGCATAGAAAACAAAAGCTAAGAAAAATAACGTTATCATTTATTTACAATTAATGTATATGTATGTTAATTGCTTATAGAAAAATATCCTCTTGATGCTTTTGACAACAGGTTTTCCCATGTATTATATTCTGATAGTCACTTTTCAGGCACATAATTTCCATATTTTTTAAAAATATTTTCTATCATTCCCTTGACACTATAGCATATGAAATGGGCTCATTGGTCAAGTTCAGGGAAAACAGAAAGATTCTGTTTTTCAGCTATTACTATGCTGATTATAAAGTCTACTTTAAAATAAGTAATATATAATTAAAACAGCTTGATAAATAAGTTTTACCCCTTAAGAATATGGTAATTAATAGAGACATATAAATTACCACATTAAGTACTAGCAGCCTCCAACCTTTTTGGCATCAGGGACTGGTCTCATGGAAGATAATTTTTCCACAGACAAGGGGTGGGAAAGTTGGGGGTGGTGGTTTCAGGACTATTCAAGCACATTACATGTATGGTGGGATTTATTTCTATTATTATTACATTGTAACATGTAATGAAATAATTATGCAACTTACCATAATGCCAACTCAGTGAGAATTCTAAGCTTATTTTCCTTCAACTACAGATCTCCATCTGTGGGGTCTCCTGACAGTGATGACTGAAGTATGTTGTTTGTGTCCTCAGATCCACCTCAGGTCATTAGGCCTTAGTTTCACCTGTGGACTGTGCAACCAAAATCTCTCACATGTGCCATTTCCAGGAAGGTTTGTGCTCTGATGAGAATCTAATGCTCCTGCTGATCTGATAGGAGACGAAGCTCAAGTGATAGGGAGTGGCTGCAAACACAGGTGAAGCTTTGCTTGATTGCCCGCTGTTCACCTCCTGTGAGCAGACCACAGCCTGGTACCAGCCCATGGCCCAAGTGTTGGGGATCACAGTTAAAAAAGATTCTGAATCCCTATCCAGACTCAGGCTGGCATCTCAAGGGAAGACATGGCAAATATCTATGCAGTGGTAGGCGTAGGATAACTGATGTTAAATATATAATTTCTTGAAATAGCCCTTGTTCAATTTATTTGGCTTTAGGTAACTCTGTTTTTACCTGAAAATGGAGTGTGAATAACAGATGGATATATGAGCACTAACTGAGTTAATGTACGTAAGGCTGCTTAGATATGTTGGCACATAGTACATACCCTACCAATGATGTATTAGTAGCACTAGTATTAGTATTATGCTCTTGTCAGTTTCAGACCTGAAAGCCTGTAGTTGCACATATAAATAATTATAATGTTATAAATTGGAATCTGTTTTTACATTGGTTTTGACAGTTTGAAGCCAGTCTGGCATAGAATTAAATTTAATACACTGCAAGACATTTTATAGTTTTGGAAGGAGTTTATTTAGTTTGTTTACAGATGTCAAATGATGTACTGAAACCAAGGAAAAAAATAATGTTACATATCTTTCAAATAATAAATTTTAGGTATCATCTCCAGCATTAATTAGAGTAGTTTTTTCTTCTTTGTTCCCAAGCAGAAATCATTTATTAACCATTAATGATATTGAGATAGTTAATAAATGAAATTCTTAAAGATAGTCAAATTCTAGTGTATTGAGTTTTGTTTTTTTTTTTTTTTAATTTGTGTGTTTGTATGTGTGTGTGAGGCATTTTGAAAATTATCTTTAGGTTGGGTATGGTGTCTTATACCTATAATCCTAGCCCTTTGGGAGTCTGAGGTGGGAGAATTGCTTAAGCCCAGGAGATTGAGACTGCAGGAGCTTGAGGTGATCTATGGTAACACCACTGCAATCTAGCCCAGGCAATAGAGCAAGATCCTTCTTAACAACAACAACCAACAAAATAAGTCTTTAATTCAAGGCTAAGAGACTTAAGCCTGTCTCATAGACCAGTTAATAATTTGCTTAAACAGCTGAATATAGCAAAGCGGTTGGATTAGGATATAGTGTTAAAGTGGTATTTATGTCTGTAGAATCCTCTCACTCAACCCTCCCCCCGCCAAACAAAAACAAAAACAAAAACAATCTGGTCAAAGTGTTGATATAAGCATTCACAACACAACCCACAGATAATTTGTTTAACATCTTGGGTTAATGTTCCTGGTTTGATATTTAATAATTTGACCTTTTTTTTTTTTTTTTTTTGATTAGCAAAAAACATATATTTTGCTTTGGGTATCCAGATAATGTGTAACCATGTTTATTCATTATCCTCATCAATGACAAGGGACATTGCTCCCAATGAAGATTATATATTTTTGATTGCTGATAAAGGGCATTAATTTTTACTGGCAGAACAAAATACCTTTTAAGGGTTTCCTTCCTCAATTTGGAATTCATGCTATCTAGATAGGAGGAACAGGGGAGACTTTATTCAAATTTCTTATGAATTAAATCAGAATTTTCTTAGTTTGGGAGTAATTGTCCTTTGGTTCATTTTTAATAACCACTTTCTGTGGATTAAATGACAACCCAAGTCTCCTAGTGTAAATCACGGTTAAGGGCAATTATAGCAGATACAGTGGTACGTATTTTGGTTAATATTTTAAAGTATTACACTAATATTCTTCGATTTTTTCCACAAATTATGAGAGATTTTGAGTCTTGCATTTGTAACAGGTCATCTCTTTATTCATAAAGACATTTGTTCTAAGTGCTCCAAATGATATCTAGACCTCAATAGGTACTTGTTGAACACTAATGTTTAGGAAGCAAAATAAATGTGAGCTTTATCATTATGGCATATTTGGTGTGATGGTTAAGGAAGGTCAGAACTGAGAGAGAGGGTGAAAAGTATACATAAAAATCAATTAAATTGACTACTTTCTGTGCTTGAAATTTTAATGAATTCTTTAAGATTTTCCAGAGCTATAATGGTGCTTGGAGTAAAACTTCTCCAATAATTTCTTTTTGGTATATACACTTTAACTTATGAATATTTCAGAGAGCCACACTGCTGAGTTCTAGGTATTTCTGTATGTTCCTTTTTAAAATGTTTTTATTTTGTTCATTAATAAAATATTCAATCTAACTAGTAAACCAAAGCATATTGCATATAAAGGTCACTGGTTTGCCTTTTGTTATAATATTTAACTTTATTACGAGCCAGGATAACTTTACTTTCTACAATGAAATTTCCAAAAAAAAATCCTCATTTAATTAAGACATGTGTTCTTCTTGAATTTGCATTCTAATTCATTTTTATGACTTATTTTCTTTTCCATGGTTATATCTAATTCCAATCTTCTCGCTCTAATTTGTGTCTATTTGCTGCTTCTAGTTTGCCTCTGGTTAGAAAAACAGATAAATAAACTTGGATGAAATTGTGTGTTGCTTAAGGCTAATGAGACCCAGAGTAGTGGTCTAATAAAGCATCCTTTATCGGTTCAGCAGTTATTTGTTGGACAGCTACATTTGTAATGGGACCTCTAACTGCAATATTGTGTGGGCAGCAGACATCAAACTAATGGTTAATTGCAATGCTGAAGAAGTCCTAAGGTTTTAGATCATGTGGCAAAGCTTCCATGAAAAAAAAAAAAAAATATTTTAATTCAGATCTTAAAAAAGAATAAAAATTAGCTAGAAGAGAAAGATAACTAGGGAGAGAAGATTTCAACCTTTAACCTTTCAACTTTTAACATGCTTAAAGGTTGTAATTCATAAAAATATCTGACAAAGCTGCCATGATTTGGACATAGAGAGCCGAGAAATACATGGGCCTAGAGAAGTGGCAAGGGAGACAGGTGACGTCAGTTACTCAATAACTTGTAGTCCATGATGAAGATTATATACTTAATTCTGAAATCATTGAAAAAACTTACAGAGTTTTAAAAAGACATGAAAGCTTTAAAAAGGGGAGGGAAAACAAAGAAATATTTATATTTCCCTGAACCTCTTTCCTAGTTGCAATTATACTTTTCTTTTTTGTTGTTGTTTTTTTTTAAACAGAGTCTCACTTTGACATCCTGGTCAGAGGGCCGTAGTGTCATAGCACATGAGGGCAACCTCAAATTCCTTGACTCAAACAATCCTCTTGTTCAAGCTTCCCCAGTACCTGGGACTACAGATGCCTACTACAATGCCTGGCTAGTTTTTCTATTTTTATTAGAGATGGGGTCTTGCCCTTGCTTAGGCTGGTCTCAAACTCCTGGGCTCAGGTCATCCACCCACTTTGGCCACCCCAAGTGCTGGGGATACAGGTGTGAGCCCCCATTCCCTGCTAATTATACTATTCTAGATATTTTTAATTGTTTGTTTCAATTTGTCCTCTTAAAAATAGGTATGTCCTCAAGAGTACTATGCATTGCACCCCAACTAATATCAATTGATTTCAGTAGTTAAGAAGAATTATGTTTTTTACCCTTGGCCTCAAAAGTGAAATATATAAGGAAATTGTGATATAATTTTTGTGTTAATATATCCTTTTTATATTGACTCTCCAGCTTTGTCCTGATAGGGTGGCTTTGTCATAAGGCTGACCTTGGATAAGTAAGGTGGTGGGGTGTACAGTCATGTGTTGCTTAATGACAGAAATTGTTTCTGAGAAATGTATTAGGTAATTTTAAGACAAGTGCGTATTCAAAGATCATATCAAAGATTAATCTTTATTCAAAGATTATATCATAGTATCTTTAAATAAACGTAGATGGTACGGGCTATTGCACCCCTAGGCTGTATGATATGGCCTATTGCTAGGCTACAAACCTACTTTTAACAGTACCGATTCTACTGATCCATAAGTGTGATATCGCTTTCTATTTGTTTATGTAACCTGTGGTTTCTTTACTCAATATTTTGTAGTTGTCTTGCCCACAGCCAGCATCATACAGAATGGGAGAAAGCTGAAAGCATTCACTTTAAGAACTGGAACAGGACAAGGATGCCTACTGTCACCACTTCTGTTGAACATATTAATCGTACTCGAAGTCCTAGCCAAAGAAATCAGGCAAGAGAAAGAGAATCCAAATTGGGAAAAAGGAGGATAAAGTATTTCTTTTCACTGACAATATGATCTTATATTTAGAAAATTCCAGAGACTCCATCAAGAGACTATTGAAATTGATAAATAAAATGAACAAAGTCTCAGTTTACAAAAACATTGTACACAAACCAGTAGCACTTCTATACACCAGTAAGAGTCGAGCTGAGCATAAAATCAAAGATAGAATACCATTCACAATGCCCAAAAGAAAACAAAATACATACAAGGTCTTTAACTAAGGAACTGTTTTATAACTTTTAGGTCTAATTTTCAGGAAGGATTCACATATTGATTTCATATTGTAGTTATGAAAAACTACAAAGTGAGAGATTATTGCTAGTATTATTCCATACTTTTAAAAATTTATACCATATACAGGGGTGGCGAACAAGTTCGACTACGCGCTTGGAGATCGCTCCTCAGAGGTCCCTCCTCAGAAGCATAACAAAATCCAAACTTGGCAAAGAGCCACAGTATACAAAATAATGATAAGAGGCAAAGAGCCAAAATTCATTTTGGCCAGGAGCCGCATGCGGCTCTAGCCGCGTGTTCGCCACCCCTGCATAATTTTTGCTCCTTTTATAATAGTGATCTTATATTTTAAATGGAAAAAATGAAAAAAGCAAGCAAGAATTTTGTTTCCCTTTAAATTTCATATTGAATTTCAAAACTTTAGTAATAATTGCTAAAAATATAACAGTAGAGAAAACTATTATTTAGTGAGAAAAATATTATATTCAGTAACTGGAAGTGGCAGATGATTTCAGGGTACAGTGGCAGCACAGCAAAGAACTTTACCTTCTTGTGGTATTCCAAGTTGAGAGAGGCATTCGAATGCCTGGCAAATCCTCTGTCTACCAATGACCACATTTGTATGGGTCTGTATTGGCAAGTTCCTCAAGTGTACCTATGTCCCATTGGTTGTATAAGAAATGCTCATTTTAAAGTGTTTATGAGTATTATGTTAATTAAAAATACTGATTTTTTCATTTATTCTGAGAATTTTAGCAAATTCAGTCAACTCTTTTCAGTACTTCCTCCTTTCTTCATCTATTGCCATAATCAAAGTCAAAGTCCACGTAGCCTCTTGCTTATTTATAAATGTGCGGTTGTCTCACACTATCTCACTTTGTTTTCGTTTCAATGTGTCTCTATTCTGTTCTCCATAGAGTAAGGGATTTCTCAAGAACGTAAGTCAAATCAGGCTACTTCTCTCCTAAAACCATGTATTACCCCATCTTCCTATTGTGATCTGTCCCATGAATACCGTTCAGACTTCATCACTTCAAAGTCTACTCCCAATTCACCTCTCCTGAGCCAAGTAGTCTTTTTTTTGCTGTTGCTCTTCAATCATCTTGAGCTCATTCTTGCCAGAGGACATTTCCACTAGCTCCTTCATCCTTTTGCTAAGTAGTTTGGCTGACTCCTGTTGAGGTTTCAGTTTAACTAACATCTCCCATGCATCTCTCAGAAAGCAGCATATGAGCTCCATGAGAGTAGGCTTCAGGGGAATGTATGAAGGACCTTTTATTTTTTGGCTTTGCATTTTCTCTGAAATAAAGCATTATAGGCAACGCATTAGTGAATAAATTATGAAAAAATTCTATAGTCTTAATTTTACATCTTTCCTGTAATTATTTTCTATGTACCTACTACCTGCTGTTTATAAAAATGTCTCAAGATTTCTGTGTAAACAATATGCTTATGAACTAAGCTAACCTTCGGTGTCAGATTCTTTCCAATACCTGTTATAACTCAGAGTGGTTGACTTGTACCATTGTTCCCTTAACTTCATAGAGAAACAGCTGCACAGAGTTAGACTACTAGCCCTTCCTAATCACACCTGGGCTTTCTCCTTCCTAACAGTCCAAGAACAGCTTTTCTACCTACCCTCTACCCAATTCCTTTGTATCTTCCTAGTCTTTGTGGTAAAAATCTGCACTTAGGCGCCACCATCTGCCATTAGTATTTTTTTTTTTAATTTACCTTCCAGTTGTCATCAGAAGGTAACCCCATGCAGTGGGAACATACCTGCCTCCATCCAACAGGCCCTTACAGCTTTATTGGTGTCAAGGACAGAAATGGAGAGCTGGTTTAGGGGAAGGCAAGGGAACAGTCTTAGTATGGGTTAAATAGCACATCTACACAGGGAAAGAGGATAGTAACAAACATTCTCTTCTATTCCTAAGTTGCTGAAGTTTTTTGTTTGTTTGTTTGTTTGTTTTTTAATCAGGAATAGATGTCCAATTGTGTCTCAGCAAGATAAAGTTGTTTATAGCAAAATGCTGCTTATGGTGAAATGATGGTTGGAGAGAAATAGCTGTATAATGTTGCATAGTACTTCTTAGAGGTCAAATCTATTGTAGTCAAATAAGAAATGTGTGACTAACTAGAATATCTCGAGTCAAGAATTTAACAAAGTTTTTTGTAAAAGGTTTCATGATATGGAACAGGAATTCAGATTAAATTCTTGAGTCCAAGATTGAATTATCGAATTCAAGATTGAGTCTAATAAAATAAATAGAATTTAATCAAGTAAAGAAATGAGTTTAGTTAAGGTAATTCTGGTACTGGAAGTCCTTGTCAGACAGTCAAGAGAAAAAAATAAAAAGGCATTCAAATTGGAAAAAAGGAAATTAAGTTGTTCTTGCTTTCTGATAACATGATCTTATATCTAGAAAATCCTAAAGACTCCACCAAAAGTATCTTAGATTTCATAAAAGAATTAAATTAACTTTAAGCATAGGAAATCAACATAGTAAATTATTAATGTTTATATGCACCAACAATTTATCCAAGAACTAAATCATGAGGACAATGAATTTCTAATCACTGCAGAAAATAAGTAAATAAATAAACACTTAGGAATGTTTTAACTAAGGAAGTAAAATATGTGTATAAGGAAAATTACAACATAATGATGAAATAAATTGTGGATGACACAAACAGAAAAACATCCCCTACTCATGGATTGAAATAATTAGAATTGTTAAAATGATTATCCTGCCCAAGCCAACTTACAGTTTCAATATAATCCCTATCAAAGAAGTATCTTATAGTCAGGAGTTTGAGACAAGTCTGAGCAAGAGCAGACTCTGTCTCTACAAAATATAAAAAAATTAGTAGGTGCTGTGGTTCACACCAGCTATTTAGGAGGCAGATACAGAAGGATGGCTTGAGTCCAGGACTTGGTTGCAATGAGCTACAATGATACTGTTGCATTCAGCAGACACAAAAGAATGAAGTCCTTTCTCCAAAACTAAATAAATAAAAATAGAAGTAAAATGAAATAAAATAAACTAACTTTTTCATGCAATTTAAATTCTAGGTTATAGATAATAATGCATCAAGATTTGAAAATGAGGAACAGGTTCTCCACCTGTGCTAATATGCCAATAGTTAACCATTATCTGGAAGTGCTTCATCTTGAATGATGACCTTATATTTGTTCACCCACAGCAAGGATCAAAAATTCTGAAAAGCTAGCATACATAAAATCACCTGGGTAGACTGTTAATTCTTATGTAGATTCCTGAGTACTGCTGTCAGAAAGAAGGAGCCTTGAAAATCTGAAATTTTAGGTAGCATCCCACGCGACCTTTCCATTTATGGTTCCTGAACTTTGCTTTGAGAATTATTGGCCTCAAACTTGTGACTGACAATTACAAACAGCCTCAATAGCTTGACAACCATGTTTTGTTTATCATTTTAATGGGAATATCCCTTACTATTTCCTATTAAAAATGCCTGTTCTTGATTTAAAAAGATATGTTATATGGTATTAACACCACTTATTTATTCCACAAGTAACTAGAATACATGCTGTTTTCTAAATAATGGGTTGGACCCTAAGTTTCTGGTGAACCTGTATTCATGGTCCCTGTCCTCATGGAAGTCACAGTTCAATAAACCAGTGTGTAGGTCATGGCCAAGGCTGGTTTTCTTGGTCACTCATTGGCCTAGAATATATGGTGCATACAGCAGGCTGTGAACCCTTCTGTACATGCAATATCATTGCCTGGAACTAATAGTTATAGATGGACAATGTAAGTAGATAATGTTGGGAAGTGGAAAATAGATGGTAGGTTAGCTTGAAGTGGACTTTTTAGAACAGTTTTCCTAGTAATAGTCAGCAATGCCAGAATTTCAGAGTGTTGTGTTTGAGGATCAGAATGGCTATGTAACTGAGGACCTGGAAGGATCCCATCCTAGAAAGGCAAAATTCTAATCTTTACAACTAATTTCAATGCATAGCCTTTGAAGAACTGGGGAAAGTCACATGCCTTGTCCTTAAAATGAACCATCGTAAAATTGCCTGATATGTTTTGCTGAGAATTGTTTTTCATACATTCTAGAGAAAATTATAATAATACATAAATAATAATATAATATAAATATTATAATATAATATAATATGAATAATAATAAAAATATAATAATACATAGGATCAAGTATTGTGTGAGACAATTCCAGTGAAAGCTGTTTTAAGGATGGGACACGAAAGCAGACCTACAAAGGTGGACGTTCCTTTAGTAACCTGTTTTACTTATAATACCTAGACATATTTGAAATTAGAGATTTAGTTTTAATTTTATTGAACGTCTTCACTTACATTTATTCTTCAGTTCAGTTACTGGCCTCCATCTATTTTTAGTCCCTCAGTCTCTTTTGCCCATCACATACTTTGAATCCCCAAAATATGCCTCTCCTCTGCTTATCACATTAAAACTTCCTTCTTTAATCACTTTGCATGCCCCAAGATCCCTATTAGAAACTAGTAAACAACAGAGCTGAATGGTAAATGCCGTCTACTTCCCTGTTACCTTTAAATGAAGTAGAAATCGAAGGGAACAAAGAATCAGATGAAAAGATCTAGTCAAGATCATGAGGGTACACTGAGGATTTGGCCACGGTGTACTAAATACTGGTCTATCTGACAGTTGGATTGACACATCAATCCAACTATGCTTTGTAAGTGACTTCTGTGTGATAGACATTTTCTTGAATTCTGAGGATCTGTAAATAAATAAGACACAGCTCTTGTGAGCAAGGACCTCACGTTCTAGTTTCAAAATTATTAGTATCCCAAAATATAAAAATAGAATATACTGATGATTTTGTTCACACACCCAATTCTTATGACTATATTCCAGAAATAATTAAAATAGGTATACCTGTAGTTTATCATTTAGTCTTTAAAATAAATGACATTATCATTCTCTGTTTATGAACCGGACACTATGGAATAGACAGATTAAGTAATCTTCCTAGAATCATAGTACTTATGACTAATGGGATTCAAACCCATCACTCTTGAGTCCAGATTGTAAAGACATAATATGTCTTAAACTGTGCCCTGCAGTTATATTGGTCTTTTAATTTTATTTAAAAAAATTAATGAAACTGCAATTATCATTTATAATTACTTCATTTTTTGATTGTATGAGTAAAGCAATTCTGCACATATTTTGGAAATTGCTATACAAACCTGTAAAAAGAAAGACTCTCATGCAATTCAAAAGTGTAGTGGGCCCTATACATCATGGAATATAAGCAAGTACTTCTGTGTTCTATTGTTGATGTCTACTTTTCCCACAAACAACATAGGTCAACCTAGCTGTCCATTTTATGATAAGGCCACGTGCTTTTCCTTTGAATAATGCCTATGTATGTGTGCATGCACACACTTAGACTCTACAGATTGTAGAGTAGTCCTAATGCCAGCTATTCCAATAATTGATACCTGCAGAGGCAACGATTGAACATCAAATCAGAGCTCTGTTCCAACAAAGCCAGCTCAGTCAAACTCATTATCTTCTCTCTTTTGCTCACAGTGGGACTGTCAGTTTTAAAAGTGACTGTTGCCTTTGCATTTCTAATAGGATCCTTGGTGAAATTTACATTTTTGCCTAACTTGCAGAAGCCTTACCTTGGAGTTTTGAAAATAAAGATAACCATAATTTTGTATCTTAAGGCATTCTCCTGTTTTCATTTTCCTGTGAAATTTTATGTGTTGTGAATTTCAACAAAAAAGTGAATGAATTTTTTTGGAAATAGATAAAAACTAGACTCAAAGTAATCTATTCCAAAAGGTAAGATGTTTTCTTTGCAATATTTTCATAAATTCTAGCATTTCTAAAAGCTTTCATAATATCTACAAGCATTATTAAATCCATCAGTTTGTTAGAATATTCCCAGGTATGTAGTTTCTTTGAACACACAATTGCCTTTGAACTCTAGCTTCCAGAGCTTTACAACCAAGCTAATGCTAAAAGAAATAAATTAAAAGTCACGGCCGAACTCAAAACCATAATCATTCTGCAGCCTGACATGTTTTGTTAAGAAAGGTAAGTCAGAGAGCTGTGATGTGCTTTTAAGCAATCAAAATGGAAAATGAGCCAATTTTTCTCCTGCAGGTTGTGTGCATATGAGAAAGAACTAGATATGGAGCAGAAAAACTTCAAATCCATTTCTTCCCAGATTCCCAGAAATAGCAAAGTTTATGGCCTTATTATTAACCTAGCCCTGTCCTCCCAATTGCTTTAATGGCTGAAATTTTATCTGGACTATTATCTATTTTAATTGATGTGTTATATAGAAAGGATTGCAATTGTGAGAGTCTCACAACTGGTTGAAAGATGGTGCCTTTGTTTTCTGTTGTTATAACAGAATTCTGTAGACTAGATATTTTTTAAAGAAAGAAAAAATTATTTCTGGACGCTGGGAGTCCAAGAGATAGCCTCTGTTTATACCTGCCATGAACAAGTTTCAAAGAGTAATATAATTGAGCTGCCATAGGAAATGCCGCCTTTGCCACGATGAAGTGTAGCATCAGAATACCTTCTTCTCAGTAAAGTACCTCAAGAATGGCAAAAAAATCTAATATACTCAATACTGATATGAAACCAATACATAAATAATTATATGCCCACACAAAAGATAAAACACAAATACAGTCTAGCAAGGGGAAGAGAAGAAGCGGAAGAGGAGAGAGTGGGGGAGGGGGGACAATTGGCGGGATCTCACCTAATGTGCACAATGTGAGGGGAGTGAAAGGCTCAATTACAACTTGAACTTTACCTTAGAATCGAAAACAATGTAACCTAAACGCTCGTACCCTCCTGTTAATTTACAATAAAAAAAGGAAAAAGCAATCTGCTGCAAAAGTTGCTAACTCCAGAACCCAGCACTTCCGCCATGATTTCTACTTGCAAACTGTAATATTTGCTTTTTCCCCAATAGTGCGTTCTGAACAATGTCTACTGTAAATAGAATCTAGTGGGAGGAACCTAAATCATGCATAGAATCCTAGCTGCGATTGAATCTTTTAAGTATAACCTTTAGCTTTCGAGCTTCTGCAGTTCAGGAACATGTTCACAGAAGGTGGTTTGAATAAATTCTTTGGGAGTTGATCCGCAGCGTCTGCTGCCCTTGTCACATACTGCCATGCGATGCGTCTCAGATATGGTGATAGAAGTATAGAGTTCAAGTAAAATGTAACAGTGTCTTAAAACTTGTGATAATAATCTGATATTGTTTTCTAAATCATTCCAGACTATCGAATATTATAGGTAAATTATTGACATTGAATTTATAACCATATTTTTAGACCAAGTTATCCCAGTTCACATTTTACAGATATAGATAATTATTCTTAAGGTTTAAAATACTATTTTAAACTGTTAAGTAGATTCTTTTATGGGGTCCATTAACTAATAATGGCTTTTGCCTATTTAAATAAACTAATAATGGCTTTTGTATATTTTAATAAATAATTCTATTTATCACTATATATTTAAACATTGTGTGATGTCCATCTTTATGATAGTACATTGAAGGGAGGGAGTTATACTGTCATGGAATAACATTACTATCTTATTATTACTATCTTGTGAACTTTAAAATTTCTGCATCATATAATCATGCTCATAAAGGAAACAAGCATGAATGAGTTATCTGTAAATGTAGCTGGTTACCTTTACAACTAAATTCATATGTTAAAATGTGTGAAGCCCTTTAGTTCTATTTTTCTGGGAGAAAAATAAGTGAGAAGCTACAAGGGATGAATATTCCAACAAAAGCCTGTAACACAAGCTTTCCAGTTGAAGAGTCTTCAAATTTAAAACCTGTAAATATAAAGTGAATGTCACAATAAATTACCATCTGTACATAACACAGATTAAAAAATGATCAATATTCTGTTATTTTTTTCAACTATACCTCCACCTATTAGGGAATTACCATTCCCGGGGTAATTATTTTTATGTATATTTGAGGTTAAATTTACCTACATTGAAATACACAAACATTAACTGTCTTTTTGACAAATATATACATACACATAATTACCATATCAATCAAAGTATAGATTATTCAAATTACTCTAAAAAGTTCCCGGCACCCTTTTGCAATTCTTCTCATCTCCTTTGCCAAGTTACCACTGATTTTGTTTCTGTATCTGCAGATTCATTTTGTCGATTTCAAAGTTTACATCTGTGGATATTGAATACTCCACAGGGTTATTCATTATTTATACAACATCATTCTCAAAATTGCTTTCAAATCTTTTGTCCATTTTTAAAATAGTTCTCATTTTACTGAGTTTTGGGGGGAGTTTTACCTATGACAGATGCAAGTTCTTTTTTGATATGTGTTTTGCAAATATTTTTATTTTAGTTTATGATTTATGTAGAGGTGTCTTTTAAAGAACAAAATTTTTAATTGTGAAGAAAGTCTAATTTATCAAATTTTTTATTTAGGTTTTTAGAGGGAGGGAGCTTGTTGCTTACTGTGTCCTGCCTAAAAATTGTTGTCTCACGTCAGGCTATGAAGATACTCCTCTGTTTAAACGCTTTATAGTTTAGACATTTACGCTGAGGCCTTGGATTCTTCTTGAATTGATTGTTGCATTTATTAGGAAATAGGGATTGAGCTTGAATTTTGTTTTTTTTTATATAAATACCCCGTTGTTACAATACATTTTCTTTAAAATATTTTCCTCACTCCATTAAATTAAGTTGAAATGCTGTGGAATGGCAGCTGTGAGTATATTTCTTGGCTCTGTGCCAGAAATGGCCGCCTTATGACTCTTGGCCTGCTCCTATCGGGTTCCCTAACTAATGATGGCTTTTGCTTATTTAAAGTATTGTGATAAAGAAAAGGAAGAAAAGGGAGAAGAGGAGGAGGAACAAGAAGGGAAGGAAGAGGAGGAAGATATGTATAAAAATTAATCAAGGAATTCAATAAACCTTTACTTGGAAAAAAAGATTCTCTCTTTTCCCTCACACCTTTAATTTTTGTGACTTTTTGCTGGCTGACACCTGGAAGAAATCTGAACTCAGAGTCTGTTTGTTTTGCTCTAATCTTTGTGATGGAAATGGTATTTTGATAATGAATAAATAATTTTTGATTAACTTTCACTCTGCAAGAATAGCAAGTGGTATCAGGTTCTTATTGAGGCCTTATTAAGGGAACTGGAAGAGTACATATTATTCAGAATATTAATGTCCGATGCATATTTATAGCCTAATACAACTGAATATTGACTAACAATTGTATTTAACAAGCAAAGATGATTTGTGATACCATCTTTTTTGATACATATGAGGTAGTCATATGGCAGGAATTGAAGCATCTTATGACTATAAATTGAGGGTACATTTGTAATGAAATAATAAGGGCTAATACAATGAAAAGCAAATAACAAAGATAGTAGAGGGGGCTTTTATCTACTTGTTTGTGAAACAAGAATATATTGTCCACATCCATAGCTTGTCTTTAATACTTTTTGTTAAAAAAGACTCATATCTATTGTCAATTAAGGTCCGTTCCATCTGTTGCATTGGAGAATCATTGCCTTTTACTGGTCCCTGCATATGTATTTTTTCCTCCAGATATTTTTTGGGGGATTTTATTTTTTGATAATGCTATAGTCAGATACTTTTATCTCCTATTCTGAAATGCATTAACCTTGTATGTGTATGACTTGTAAGGTGGGATGGAAGTCAAACTTTAGTTTTTCTCCCATGAATATTAGTTATGTGGGTGTCCTTCTTCCTGATTGCTTTAGATTCTGGAGTTTGCCAGCTTTGCTCTCTGTGTCTTATTTTTCTCCATCTGTTTCTTCATCTTGATAAACACCATTGTTTCGCTCCTTCAGGCTTGATTCTGGGAGAGGTCAGAGAGGTAAAGTAGAAGAAAAATTCTTGCCATAGTACCCTGGGATGCTTTTGGTGACTTGTGAGATCATGGGCCACTTGGGCAAATTCTTCAGAGGCCCCAGCTTTGGGTAGCTCTTGCTGGCCATTCCTAGGCTGGGTGGAACAGCCTCCATCTGGTTACGTAGTTTGCCATTGCTGGGGATGTGGCTGCACAGCTAGTGTCTTAATGCTGGTATCACACCCTGGTGATTCATATTAGATCATCTGCTTCTTGCCTACCCTCTTGTGTGGCCCACATCTGATACCATGAAATACTCACCTTGGAACCTTCTTTCTCTAATTGGCATGCTTGTAATTTGCTTATTGCATCCCTTTAATATCCTGCAAAAGCCTGTGTTCTATATTTTCACCCATTAAAATTGTCACATATAAGTCAGACATCAGTCAACTAATTTCTCTGTTTCTATAAACTCAGCAGTTTTCAGAGAGACTCCTAGAAGTTCTTTTTATCAAGCTACAGAGAAATGAAAATAGCCAGATTCCTCTTTAAATGGAGGAGTGAGTAGGATGGACTTATCACACTTTACCATCCCTTTCCTCTCAAATCCTGTTTCCAACATCTCCAAGCCTCCCATATTTAATCTTTTAAGGGCTTAATGTTACACCCAGGACTTCAGTTTTTTCTTTTCCATGTTCTGCAAAAGTTATCTGGCTCTCTCATCACTTTGAGAGTAGGTGGCACCCTTTTAACTGAAACAGTTTCTTTGTAATGTTCTGTTATATATGTGTGGAAAGATATAAGTGATTATCTATACGACATGTTTATTTTCAAAAAAAAGTTTTCCTCTATCAGTGAGTTTTTGAAATCAGAAAGGAAAATCTATATACCAAATGCATATGACAAAATAATTTGAAGCCTAAAATAATCACTAGCAATTTTTAAGAAAAGAGATCTTTTACCATGGCAGAACAAATTATTTGATATACACTTCTGCAGTTTAGGAAGTAATTTTGAAGTAGACCATCTAAACTATTGAATTTTAAGATTTACATACATAAAACTAAAAATTTATCATTTATTTTAACAGTCTCTTTTAATTCTACCCTATGTATAGTTCATAATGCAGCCTAATACTTGATCCTTTCCATAGCCAGGCCATCAGAAGACTTGTTTTGTTTTCTGATTTAAAACAAACAAACAAAAGATATATCAGCAAATTAAGTGAGGAAGTTCTAACATCAGTTTTATTTATTTATTTTTTTCAGGTTGTTCAGGAATGTTAAGTTTCTATGGGGGAAAGAAACATTTTGGAGTATACATTTCACACATAATTTTTTTTTTAGTTTCAAACTGAAGATTCAATCATCTAAGTGTCATTGACCTTTTCTAAGATTTCCCTGATCAAATAGATTTTAACATTGTCTCTTCTGCACCCAAACTATAACATATTGGTCATCATTGTTGGAAAAAATATATTGTGCATAAAATTGGTAGAGATGTGTATTTCACTCACTGTTCCTAAGCATGCTTGTGAGTAAGTTTTGATCTAGGAAAGTTTATATGAAGATTCAGAGATGCATAGCTATCTTTTCACCCATTTTGGTTTGTATGACATGACTCATTTCATGAGGATAATAGAAATTATTTAAAGACATTTTATTTAGCAGTGTTTCTTTACTGAGGTTGTAATAAAAAATGTGTACATTCCTTTTCTCTATTTTAGGAAGACATTGAAAAATTAAATGTGATTACTTGTTAATGTTCAAATAAAGTAAGTTGCATGATAAAAAATCCAAAAATATCATATAATAACTTAAAAAAATATTACCATCTAATTTTTATCCAGGCTAAGCCTTTGGCATTATTTCTTGTGAACAAAGAGTAAGATATTTTAAGTAAGAACACAACTTCATATTTATGACTGAGATAATAGGCCAAATTGGTTTTCCAAAACCTGACCCAGCTGAGTCTTTGAAATATAATAAAGAACAGATCTTTTAACAGGTCACCATGACACCTACCCTTAACTTTCAAGGACATAGGAAAATTTTTACATTGACTTTCAAACAGGTTATCTTAATTTTAAAAGATCTAAAATCCTTATAATAATGATTAAACTTTTGTCTTGCAGAAATATCTCCAATGTGTAAGGAATTTTTGTTTCAGGAATATCAGCATATCCAATGCATAAAAAATAAATAAATAAATAAAAATAAAAGAACTCTACCAACAATGCAAATGTTATTATGACTGTTTATATCGTTGGTGTTAAGTTCCTGATTTGATTCATATAATATTGTTAGAAACATATATTTTTATTCTATTTTATTTTGAGGATTATGTAGCCATTTTTATAATATGAAATTGTATTCTAAAATGAATCCTAATTCTAAAACAAGACCATACTAGATAGGATTCCTTCAAAGAAAAATTGCCCTAGATAGTCATATACAAAACACTTTATTCAGGGATATTGCAATAAGAGAGAGAAATTGAACTTATTTCTGTTGAAACAAAAGGCAAGTGGGTTTTTACACACTGTGGCAAATTCGTGCAGCGGTTCTCAACCTGTGGGCCGCAACCCACAGGAACTGTATAAAAGGGCCGCAGCATTAGGAAGGTTGAGAACCACTGTGCCAGAGGAATTAGGGGGAGGTAGGTCCACACCTCTAGGTCATCTGTTTGTTAATTGTTATATAATTTAGGTCCCTTCTTCTGCAAAAACTGAGAGATAAGGAAACTGGCTTTCTTGATGATTACATTTCATAAAATTCTGGAAGAATATTTATACCTCAAAAAATCAGTGAAAGAATTTATAACTGAAAGTTTTCTAAAGTAAATAACTTTCAACCAAAGAGAAATAAAGGACCTTTGGTCAGGAAGACAACTGCTGATAGTTTAGCCAAGCTAAGGGGAACATTAAGTCCTTGCTCAGTTTGAATTTATCATGATTTAGAATCAATTGTTGAGAAATGTAAGAATACACACAATATTGCAGAATAAAGTTACTTTAAAATACAGGAAAAATGAAGCAAAAGGAAGTTCATATGTCCTTTCAAATTTTGTCTGAATATTTTTTACTGTGAGTATATTTGAAAAGAATGGGAAGCTTCTCCTATTCATACCTAGATTATCAAATCTTTGTTTTCAAAAGGTAATATTTTGAATTCTGAACACTATGTTTATACCTAAGTTTTCCTTGATGCTACATTTTATGAGGATATGTCTGTGTTTGATATGAAATGTATTTCAAGGCATGCCCCTGCTTTTTTCTGCTTTATATTAATACATCAACTTCCAAAATTAAAAAAAAAAAATTGCCCATTCCTTCTATATGCCATGTCAATTTCTGATAGCGAAACTGGTTTCTAGCCTTCACTTCCAAGTCTGATGCTCATGTTCTATGTTCCATTTTGTTCAGTTGCATTTTGAGTCTATCACCATGCAAATGATTTGGTAAGTGCTAAGAACTTAATTGTATCCTAGGGATGGATATGTATTTCACCAAAAACCTTCCTGGGGCTGGGAGGGAAATCTTCAGCACCCAGCACAGTTCGGATGATAATCTTTTCAGTCTCTACAATATTTCAATTGGAGATATGGTTATAATACCCCATTCAACAACTTTATGACCTAAGTATTGTTAGCTAGAAATGTACATGGCTTCAAAGCTCTGGGACATTTAGAGCCGAGAGTTTGCTGACAGCTTGCATGTACTGAGGCTGATTGCATATAGATTTTAAGTACAGAGACTTTAAAACAGACTTCTAGAGTGCTTGAATCTAAATTCAAATGGAAAAGAGCCAAACGTCTTAAATTATTAATTGCAATTCTCTCAGAACTTAACGATTATATTAAAAATTTCAGTCACGTACCTAGGATACAAAGTTATGATACACTTCGCTTAATTGTACTTTAGCTGGAGGAACAGCTTTCCAATTTTGTAACGGCGCAACATCGTGATTGACATTTCATTTTCTATAAGGACGCAGGAACAAAAAAAAAAGCAACTTAGTATCCTGTGTGTCATTTTATTTGTATTAAAAAAAGTTAATTTGGGAACATGGGAGATTATAGAACTACAGGAGAATGAGATTTGTATGAAGTAGTTAAGTTCATACCGAGCAAAATACATCTATGCTTTCACCCCACTGAGGTGTCCTCCTTGACACAATAAGATAACAGTTCTGCATAGTGAAAACTTTTAGGGAACGGCGAAACTGGTAGCATGTTCATAAATATTCTCTATTATGTGGAGGAAATGACAAATCCATTCTTGTCCTTTCACGTTTTCCTCCGGCACATTGCCATCCACGCTGGCATTTACATTTCATAATAATTCTTTGCTATGATAAGAAGTTTAGGCTTCTTCCCTTCTCAGCATCCTCTTTCTCCTCTTCTCCCTCTCCAGATATGTGCACTTCTGGGTGTTTTTCTCGGTGTGTATGGTGCCCGTCCGTATGTCAGCTCGGACACAAGTATCGTGTTAATGCGGTCTTCTTAAAACATTTGATGTTCACAAATAGTCTGAAGGCTTGGGTAGAAGAAATTTAATACTGTTAACATTACAGTCTTCTGTTGTTGGATAAGTTTCCTAGTTTGAAAGTAAAGAAGTAGAAATGTAAGAATAAAATAAAATACGATAAAAGCCATAGGGTCCAGAGTTCTAGTAATGAACTTTGAGGTTGCAATAGTAGCATTTCAAATCTTATGAAAAAAAGCTTAGGTGAGGACAATACCTAGAATGTAAGTGTATATGAGAAAAATTAATATGGATTAGCTCCAAAGCCAATGAAAAGAAAAAAAAAATTAACATGTAGAAGTAATTTGCAACATATGATACATGGTTTTCCAGACTTTTGCTATATTGAAATTGTTGTTCAAATAGGATACACTTAGCTTAAGAGTAAGGTACATAAATTATGTATAAAGTGCAGAGACTTGGGTGGCATCTTTTAACTATTTTCTGAATACTTTGTGTTCATCCTGTAAATCAAGCTAATGAAAAAAATGACGATGTGCTTTAGTATGCACTTATCTCACTCATCATACTGATTATTTTTCTTATCTAATTGCTAATGGATCTACAACAGTATATGAATAAACTTTCAAGTAGATTTGACTGAACATATTTACAAATAGATATTATAGTTCAATGTACATTAGAAAGATTGTTAGAAATTATTAGAAACATGTTTTTATAATTATTTCATAAATATCATATTACTTTATTTGGTATATATAAACACAATTATGTTGTAGTTAAAGTGAGATTCTACTGGAAAAAAGCATGATCCACTACCTCAGATTCTCTTAGTAAGACCAAGTCAGGAGAGACTGCCTGGATTCAGGGTAGGTCAGTGTGCACATATGTCTGTTGCCCTTTATATCCATTCTCCGCCTGCTCAGAGCTGTATGGATTACGTCAGAAGGCTCCTCGGCCCTCTGGATTTCAGTCAGGTTTCACAAATGGTCAACAAAAAAAGAAGAAGAGAAGCAGGAAAGTTAGAACCAGTAATGTATTGCCTAGAGGTTGTCCTGAAGGTGGCAGATACCACCTTCTTCCCCAAGTCTGACTATTGCTATGCAACATTTTCTCTTGGGATTATGTGAATTTTTTTTCTCATGATTTTTTTTCTGCATCTCTTGTTTTTCCAATATATGGCATTATCTTTTACACTTTCTCCATACCCTATTCACGTCTCCATTAAGTATTCCTTTACAAAATCCACATGAGATTATCTTAATTTAAGGGTAATATTTTCTCACTGGTACACCAACTAATACAATAATTTGTTCTTGAATTGTCTCTGGGGGGTAGGGTGGGGTGAATTGCAAATGCGATTCTTGGATTAGATTGTCCGTATAATTAAGGAGCCAAGGACAACCTAATGTCTTGGCTATGGGGAATCCAGATGGCATATGGCTGTTCTAGGCCACAGGTGGCATCACAGTTCCTCAACTTAGCACCTGTGGTGTCATGAAATGAAGTACAAGTGTAGAATATGGAAAAATTGAGTAATGAAAGCACTTAGTAACTATGAATATAGGAGTAATTACAGGAGAACCTCCATAGTTGACCACCTCCCTACACTGTCCATTTCCTTAGCTTGGTCTAATTTTCACAGAATGAACGTACACAACATGTACATGTCAGTACAGCAGGCCTTGTTCCTTATGTTAACCAGCTCTGTATATTGATCAATTTGTTACAGTCCTTTGGGTGGTCCACTCACAGAGATTTTATTGCATTATTACACTTGATTTCCCCTGGCAACCCTAGAACATGCATATAGGTAAAATGTGAAATTAGCAACTATGAAATATAATAAGAACCCATGGGTAGAACCAAAAAGTTCTGAGACAGCTACGAAGGAGTTCAACATCTTTTCGTAAATAGAAGTGTTGCAGAAATGCAGGGCCACTTGAATTTTCAACTCAAAAGCAGATGAAAATCCTTCCCATGACCTGTTTTTATCAAACCCTAATTACCTCTAGGCCCATAAGAAATGTTAGCTCTCAGCCCAGAAATAAGTCTAAAATCTTTTCCAAAATAAGATAGCCGATACTTTAAAATTAGATACAGACTTTGTCAAACTGTATTGACAGGCAGCTAGAAAGAATGTCTGTCAGTGAATTCTAAAGATGTTAGAGAACAAGCAGTGACATATAAAACGTGCTTAAGCTGAATTGTTTTTCCTGACTGTGTTCACCGTGGAACCATAGTGTGATTTATTGGCTGGCACATAGAAAACTGGCGTTAGCAATCTGCTAGATTAGCCAGCTGAACCCAGGTCTAGTTAATAAGAGTAAAATGTCTTAACTTCACCAGAATTTTATAAATCAGCATTCTCAAACTTTAGCGAGCACCAGAATCATACAGATGGCTTGTTAAAATAGATTACTAAGCCCCAATCTCTGATTTCCTAATGCACTAGTCTAAATGCAGCTGCAAATATAGATTCCTAACAAGTTCTCGTGTGAAGTTGATACTTCCCTCCGAGGACCTGCTTTGGGAGACGTGATTAAAGCCTAGTCCTATGAAGTGAAGTACATGGAAAAGTGTGAGCCATCAACTAGGAGGCCCCATCCCATATCTCCTATTAAATCAGGATTTATAATTCTAACAAGATACCTAGGTGAGTCATATGCACACTAAAGTTGAGAAGCATCACTTTAAAGGAAGATAAAGACTCAGATTGCTGGAAATGTGGAATGAATTTGTTTTTATGTGTAACCTAATAAGCTCCCCATTAATCATAGCCTCCGGGGTGTCCAGAGATGTAACAGTGTAAACAGTGTAATGAGGATTAAAAATGTATTGGTTAAAGGAGCGTCCACCTTCTGTGGAAAGCCCTGCACATTGTTCTCTGTCTTTTAGGGATGATAATGAGGGATGAAGCAATGGATTGGGTTTCCTGATCTCAATAGGAATAAAGAAATGACCCTATGTATAAAGTTATTACAGTGATAAGGATGGTATTAATATGTGGTCTCCACAAGATGGATTGATCAGGCTACCTCTGTCACTAAATACTCAACTTGTTAGAAGTAGAAGTTCAAGATGAATCCCTAATATGACATCATTCCCTGGGGGAACGAGCTGGCTGTCTGGTGGCATCAAATCCTCTTTAATCATGGAGGAGACAGAGGAATGTTCTTAAATGGATAGATATTAATCAGTGTGGATTTGTATTACCTGTATGTAGATAGCTTCTGCCTGAACCGACATATATATGCTAAAAGAATGCCCTTTTACCATTTTGTATGGTGACCATAAAACCTTATTTCTAACCAGGAGATTTGTTTTAAGGCAAAGGAGAAGAATATAGAGCTCATATCCCATGAAGAGCCCAATTGTGTTACAACAATACCCCATCACTCAGAGCAGCTGGCATGAGAGGTTAGTGGCATAGCCAGCTGAATTCTTAGATCAAGCCTAGCTAGGAGATGGTATTCTGTGAACGTTGATTGTTCTCCTCTTGTATATGGAATATACCTTAAATTAGAAGTCACTAAGTCACAGCATCTTCTACATCTCTAGGAAGATAGAAAAGCTGTGGAAGAGATGGCAGGATACGTCAAAGCCTGGGAACCATGGAGTGAAGGTGAACGTGGTATCTTTTACTATCTTACTTCATAATCTGCATGAAGAAGTTGTGCTTCCTTCTCTGAGATTGACATCAAGGAGGTATTTGAATTCCAGAACCAGAGGATGGATGCTTTCACAAGGAAACTTGGTTATGGTTCTGATTAATTGGAAACCCAGATTGTCCTCTGGCCATTTTTGGACTATTTATGCTTAGGAACATCTGGACAAAGAAAGGATTTTCTGTAATTGTAAGAATAATTAGTCCTAATGCCATTAGGTAAATACAATAAGGACAAATGAGGCCAGAGTACCAGTTGTATTCTAGGATATTGACCAAAAATCCCTTAGTACTTCCTTAACCCAAAGTCCTGGGCAATGGAAAACGGTGGTGAGCCATTAAATACAAGACAACCAAGGACAGAGATGAAGAGATGATATGTGAAAAAAGTTTTGGGTCAACTTACCATATAAAGAATTCTACTCAACTGAGGTGCTTAGAGAAGGTGAAAGATCTTTCCTTTAAGTGGTGAAAGAAGGCTACTGTGATCACTGCAGTGATGAAGGAAGGCTACTGGGATTACCACCTGAGGCCTCATGACCACCTTAGTCTAGCTCTTCCTTGCCTCTTATTTTACTCTGCTTCCTTATATGAAGAATATTAGTAGTTGCTAACCTTTGGGGAGTATAACTGTATGGGAGCTTGATGGTATTACATAAGGAAAGAGCCCAAATTTTCTCTTCTATTTTCTTCCCAATTTTTTCTCTGTGTCTACACTGTTCTGTACCCTATTATGGCACATGCAAGTCTAAATACTCAACTTGCTAGAAGTAGAGGAGGTATGGAAGTATGGAAGACCGGTGAAGGTCCCCGAGATGTTTTTTGTTGTTCTACAATGAAGTAAATACAGAAATTGTGATTAAGTCATTAGAAATGTTTGTAGAAATTTGCCATGGCAAGTAAGTGCATGATCAGCAAACCTGTCTTAAGGAAAAGCAGCTGGAGTGTTTAAGGGCTACATGAGTGTAGTGAGATCATGTTACAGTGTGATCTTATCAGGATAATTTGCCAAATATAATCCAAAATATTATACAATTCAGAGAAAATACGAGCATTTATTTTTTAAGCATTCTTGGGGATGTTAAATTAGCTAACATCTTTTTTTTCAATTTTATTGGGAGAAAATATATATAGCATACAATTTATTATCTTAAACATTTCTAAGTGTACAGTTTAGTGGTTTTAAGTACCGTCCATTTCCAGAACTCTCTTTATCTTGCAAAACTAACACTCTCTACCCGTTAAACAAACACTCCACATTATCCCCTCCTGAAAAGTGTTGGCAACCACTATTGACTTGCTTTTTCTATCATTTTGTCTACTTTAAATATGTCACATAAGTGGAATTATATAGTGTGTGTTTTCTCGTGAGTAGCTTATTCAACTCAGCATAATGGCCTCAAATTTCATCCATAGTGTAGTTTGCATCAGAATTTCCTTCCTTTTTAGAATTGAATAATACTCAATGTATTTTTGTATGTACTGCATTTTGTTTATACATTTATCCATTGGTAGTTACTTGAGTTGTTTCCATGTTTTAGCTATTGTTAATGATGCCACTATGAAAGTGAATATATAAATGTTTATTCCATAGCCTGCTTTCAAGTCTTTTGAGTATATTCCAGAAGTGGAATTTCTGGATTATCTGGTAATTCTATTTTTTTAAATTTTTTTGATGTTGTATAGTGCTGTTTTCTAAGGTATACTTATAATTTTTTAAATTTTATTTATTTTTTTAATTTAATTTTATTTTTAGTTGACAAATAAAAGATATGTATATATGTTTATAGTATGACCTGATGTTCTGATATGTATATATACACACATACACATTGTGTAATGACTAACTTGAGGCAAATAATATCTGCATTAGCTCACATACATACTTTATTGTGTTGAGAACATTTAAAATCTCTCTAAGCAATATTAAAGTATATAATGTATTATTATTAACTGTAGATATAGTGATGTACAATAATTCCCTCACACTTATTTCCTCTATCTAATTGAAATTTTGGGATATACCATTTTACCTTCCTGACAATAGTGCACAAGGGTTTCAATTTTTCACATCCTTGCCAACACTGGTATTTTCTATTTTGTTTTATTTGTGTGGGCATTTTTTTTAATCATAATTTCTCTGATAATTGGGTATGAATTAGCATTTTTACATGTGTTTGCTATCCATTTGTTTATCTTCAGAGGAGTTCTGTTCATGTCTCTTGGCCACTTATGAAATGGGATTGTTTGCTCTTGCCTTGTTGATTAGTTGAGTTCTCTGTAGACTTTGGTTATCATCCCTTTGTCAGATTTGTGGCATACAAATATTTTCTCCCATCCTGAAGCTTTTCTGTATACTTTAGTTGTTGTACCTTTAGCTGTAAAGAAGCATTTTAGCTTGATCATGTGTCATTCATTGATATTTGGAGTTGCTACAATTGCCAAAGGGGTCTTCTTCATAAAATCTTTTCCCAGGCCAATATTGTTCAGAGTTTTTCCCAAATTTTCTTGTAGAATTTTTATCATTTTGTGTCTTAAATTTAAATCTTTTATCCATCTTGAGTCAATTTTCGTTAGTGGTGAGAGTTGTAGGTCCGGTTAATATTCTACATGTAGCTACCAGTTCTCCCAGCACTATTTATTAGGTAGAGATTCTTTTTCCCGGCGTATGCTTTAATTTGGTTTATCAAAGATCGGATGGAGATACATGGCTGAGTTCGTCCCTAGGTTCTCTATTCTATTCCATAGATCTGTATCACCATTTTTGTGCAAGTACAATGCTGTTTGATCACTATTGACTTGTAATATGACCTGAAGTCTGGTACATGATACAGTCAGATTTGTTTTTTGTTTCTTAGAATTGCATGATCTATTCAGGATTTTGTCTGGTTCCATACAAAATGAAGTACTTTATTTTTCAATTTTTTCAAAGTATAATACTGGTACTTTGATGGAGATTGAATTAAATCTGTGGATTGCTTTTGGTAGTATGGACATTTTAAGAATGTTGATTTTCCCCAGCCATGAACATGGTATGCTTTCATGTGTTAACATCTGCTATTTATTTTCTCAGCATTTTTTTGTTTTCTCTGTTAAATACCTTTATCTTCTTTCCCAGGTAGAGGGAAATGTATTGCATTAAATGTGAAGGGAGGGGGGAGGTGTGGGCGGAGGGAGGGTAATGGGTCGGGCCACATCTATGGTACATATTTTTATCTATAATAAAATAATAATAATAATAATAATAATAAAACAAACAAAAAAATGCCCACATTCAAGGAACAGAGCACACATCAACAGCCTAATGAATCATTTCCAGGAGCTAGAAAACAAAGATCAATCCAGTCCCAAACCTAGTAGAAGAAAAGAAATAACCAAAATTGAATCATAATTAAATTAATTTGAAAATATGAGAACCATTCTGAAGATCAGTGAAACAAAAAGTTGGTTCTTTAAAAAGTTTAATAAAATTAAAAACCCTTGGCCAGATTAACTAGACTAAGAAAAGTAAGATTTTTCATAATTTCAATTAGAAAAAAAAGGGGGAATAGTAACAAATAACATTGAGATGCAAAAGATCATCACTGATTACTGTAAAAAAAACAAAACTGTATGCCTAGAAATTTGAAAACATGGAGAAAATGGACTTGGAATTATGCCACCTCGTTAAACTCAACTAGAAAAAATTAGAAATTTTTAACAGACCAATATCAATTACCAAAATTGCATGTAAGATTTTACACCAATACAAAATCTTTCAAAAAAGAAAAGTCCTGGACCAGATGGTTTCACACCAGAATTCTACCAGACCTTCAATGAGGAGCTAATACCTATATTGCAGAACCTATTCCAAAGCATAGAGAGGGAAGGAATCTTTCCCAACATGTTCTGTGAAGGAAACATCACCCTGATATCAAAACCAGGAAAGGATTAAAAAACAAAACAACAACAACAAAAAAACTAGAGACCAATATCATTAATGAATATTAGCATAAAAATATTTAATAAAATCCTACTAAACAGAGCACAGCTACACATTAAAAATATTACACATCTTGATCAGATGGACTTTATCCCAGGGATGCAAGATTGGTTCAATAATTGTAAATCCATAAATGAAATTTAGCACGTAAATATAAGCAAAAACAAAGACCATATGATCCTTTCAATAGATGCAGAAAAAGCATTTGATAAAATTCAGTGTCCTTTTATGACAAGAATGTTTAAAAAATTGGATTGATGAGACATTTCTTAAACTGATAGAGGCCATCTGCCACAAACCCACAGCCAATATCATACTGAATGGAGTTAAAGCATTTCCTCTTAGAACTAGAATCAGACAAGGATGTCCTTTATGGCCACTGCTATTCACCATAATGCTGGAAGTTTTAGTCAACCCAATCAGACAAGGGAAGGCTATCGGGGCATTCAAAAGAGGAGGTCAAACACTTGCTCTTTGATGATGATATGTATGATCTTGTACTTACAAAACCCCAGGGACTGAATAGCAAGCCTTCTGGAAGTGATCAAGGACTACAGAAATGTCTCCAATACAAAATCAATGTCCACAAATCATTGCCTTCATATATGCCAATACCAATTAAGCTGAGAATCAAAGCAAAGATACAATACTTTTCACAATGGCTTCAAATAATTGTCTATTCAAGTATTTTACCCACTTTTTGATCAGATTACTGGCTTTTTGTTTTAAATTTTTAGAGTTCTGTATATATTTTTCAAATTAATTCCTTATTTATAGTGGCAATGCATGTAAGTTATATATAGAATGTAGACGATCACTTTCAGGGAGGTCTCTGATTAATATTAGATTCAAATTGTATAAATTTGCTAAAGGTGGTAAGCATATTAGATAAAATCTCTAATTAAAGTAGGATAAAGTTGAAGAAACTTCCTCTTCTTGAATGCACTGTATGTAGAAAAGTACAAAGATTGCACACACATATATACACAAACTGTTTGAAGTAGTAGCTTTAATTCATAAAAGTAGCAGGATACAAAATCAATGCACAAAAATCATTTTCACTTCCAAACCTAAAAATGAACAACCCATAAAGAACATTAAGAGGATAATTCCCTTTATAGGAGCCTCAAAAAGAGTAAAATAATTAGAAATTCATTTAGCAAGAAAGGTGCAAGATTTGTAAAATGAAAACTAGAAAATATTTCTGAAAGAAATAACTTCTTCAATGCATAAAATGCTTTTATCTGAATTTCATCATGTTATAGACCAAGTGAATAAAATGACCTTTTCAAACAATCTAAAAGAAGCTTATTTAATTGAGTTTGGCTTATTTATTTAATTTTTTAAAAAGGGCAATTACCTGTACCATGGATAAAGCATAGAACTTAGAAAGTTTATTTAATTTGTGGTTAGACAGTACATAAATTTGTTTAGCTGGTTCAGTTTCTCATATGATGAGTCTATTGGAATACTTTTAACATTTGAGTACACTTGTGATTTTTAATTATCAAACTTAAGCTGGTTGATTTTTCTATTACAGACACGGTGATAGAAAATAAAAAAATGTTCTTGTATTAATACACCACTTTTATCAGTGGTGAGAGATATGGATCCTGTTTCATCTTCTGCATATGGCTATCCAATTTCCTAGTCCCATTGATTAATTAGGACTTCTTGCCCCCAGTGTATGTTGTTGTTTGCTTTGTCAAAAATCAGTTGAGTGTATTTGGATTTTATATCTGGGTTCTCTATTCTGCTCTATTGGTCTGTTTCTATTTTAGTGCCAATAACATGCTGTTTTGGTCTCTATAGCCATCAAAGTCTGGTAATGTTACAAATCCATATTTGTTCTTTTTCATCAAGAGAACTTTGGATATTCAGGCTCTTTCCTGATTCCAAGTGTAACATAGAGTTTTTTTTTCTACATCTCTGAAATATGACATTGATATTTTCATGGAGAATGTATTAAGTCTGTAAATCCCTTTGGGTAATCTCGACATTTTTATCCTGATGATTCTACTGAGCCATGGTCATGATATGCTTTTCCATTCATTTGTTTCATCTGTTATTTCTTTATTAAATGTTTTATAGTTCCCTTTGCAGAGATCTTTCACCTTCTTGCTTAAGTATTTCCCTAGGTATTTTATTTTCTTTGTTGTTGTTGTGAATGTTATTGTCTTTGATTTGACTCTTAGCTTGACTGTCATTGCTGGTTTGAAATGTTACTGAGTGAGGTATATTGATTTTGTAACCTGAAACTTTGCTGAATTTATTTATCAATTTGAGAAATCTCTTCATGGAGTCTTGGGGGGTTTTAGATATCAGCAAAAAGTGATAGTATGACTTCCAATTTCCAGATTCGGTTACCCTTTATTTTTCTTGCCTGAATACTCTGGTTAGTGCTTCAGCATGATGTTGGCTGTATATTTGTCAAGTTTGATAATTTTCAGATATGTTCCTTTAATGGTCTGGTTTGTTGAGGGTTTTTATCATGAAAAGGTACTGAACTGTGTTGAATGCTTTTTCTGCATTTATTTAGATGATCATATGGTCTTAGATTTTGTTTCTGTTGATGTGGTGAATCACATTTATTGATTTACATATGTCCCTTCAATCCTTGGGATGAAACCCACCTGGTCACGGTGAGTTATTTATTTTTTTTAATGAACTGTTAAATTCAGTTTGGTAGCATTTTATTAAGTATTTTTGCATCTATATTTATAAGGGATATTGGTCTGTAGTTTTCTATTGCTCTTGTGTCCTTTTCTACCTTTTGGATCAAGATGAACTGGCTTCAAAGAATGAGTTGAGGAGGATTCCTTCCTTCTCAAGTTTGGAATAGTTTTTGCAGTTTGGGTACAATCTCTTTTTGGTAGGTCTGGTGAAATTCTGCTATAAATCCATTTAGCCCATTGTTGGGTTTTTTGGTTTGTTCATTTGTCTTAGTTTTTTGTATGTTTGATTTTGTCTTTGGAGATTTTGGAAATATTTTTATTACTGCTTCCATCTCATTGCTTATTGGTTTGTTTTAGAAGTTCCATTTTCTCCTGGTTGAGTATGTCTTAGGTGGTTGTGGGTTTCCATGAATTTGTTTTTTCCTTTGTTTTTATGAGTTCATGTGAGTATAGATTTTCATAATATCACAGATGATGTTTTGTATTTCTGGGGTATCAGTTGTAGTACCTGCTTTTACATTTCTGACAAGCTTATTTGGGTCATTGTTAATCTGGAGAGGTCTGTCAATTATGTTTCTCTCTTCAATGAACAATGTTTTTGTTTCATTGATCCTTTATTTATTTTTTTTTGTTTGTTTTGTTTTTTCTTTTTTTCAAGTTAGTTGTGTTCTGCTTTGCTCTTAGTTATTTCTTTTCTTCTCCTGGCTTTGTGTTTGGTTTGCTCTTCTTTTTAGTTCCTTAAGATGTTGTGTAATTAGATTGTTAATTTGTGATCTTTCTGTTTTTTTTTTTTTTTTTTGATTTAGGTATCTAAGCTATAAATTGACTTCTTAGATGTTTTTGCTGAATCACACAGGTTTTGGTAATTTGTACCTCCTATGTCATTGAGTGATGATTCCCATCTCAATTTCATTATTGATGCAATAACCATTCAGCAGAAAGTTGTTTAATTTCCATGACTTTGAGTAGAATTCAGTGATAAACTCAAGATGGATAAAAGACTTAAGTGTAAGTCGTGAAATGATAAGCATTCTAGAAGAAAGTTTTGGAAAAACTCTTCTACATCTTAGGCTTGTTAAAGAAAAATTATGAGAAAGACCCCCAATGGCAATCATAGCATAAATAAATAAATAAATAAATAAATGGAACTTTATTAAACTAAAAAGCTTTTGAACATCTAAAGAAACAATCAACAGAGTAAACAGACAACAAGATAAAATATTCCCAAGCTACACATCCACTAAAGAACGAATGACCAGAATCTACAAAGAACTCAAGCAAAGCAGCAAGAGAAAAAAACAAGCATCCCCATTACAAAAGTGGACAAAAGACATGAACAGAAGCTTTAAAAAGGAAGATAGACAAATGACAAAAAAAAAGTGAAAGAATGCTCAATGTCATTAATCATAAGGGAAATGGAAATTAAAACCACAATGAGATATCTCTTTACCTCAGTTAGAATGACTTTTATTAAAATTTCAAAAAACAATAAATGCTGGCACAGATGCAGAGAGACAGGATCACTTACACACTGTAGGTGGGACTAAGCATTAGTCAACATCTATGGAAAACATTATGAAGATACCTTAAATAACTGCAGACCTACCACTTGATCCGTCATTCTTAATGCCTCACTACTGGGCATTTTCCAAAGGAAAATAAATCATTTTATCAAAAAGACGCCTGCATGTAAATGCTTATTGCATCACAAACTACAATTGCAAATATGTGGAATCCACCCAAGCACCCATCAGTTCATGAGAAAATTACCACAATGTGATATATGCATATCATGCAATACTTCTCAGCCATGGTGAAGGATGAATTAATGTCTTTTGCAACAATTTGGATGGAAGTGGAGAACATTATCCAAAATGGAGTATCTAAGGAATGAAAAAACAATATCATATATACTCTCTATTAAATTACAAATAACCAATGAACACATATATACTCACAGGGAAGTATAACTCAGAAGGGTGAAGAAGGGGATGGTTGAAAACCTACTTCACGTTACAATGAACATTATCTGGGTGATAGACACACTTATAATCCTAATTGAAGCATTATAAAAGCAATCTGTGTAGCCAGATTGTACCCCCATGATATTTTAAATTTTTTTAAATGTTTATGAAAAATGTGCATGTCTACTTTTATATAAAAAAGCAATCTCTGATGGAACCCATAATGATCATTCAATATATCCTCTGATTGTTTCTAGAAACACATTTCCTATAGAAGTAAAGCATTTTTCTGTACTGTATTTCTGTCATTGGGTATAGTCATAAGATTCTTATGTTTTATCCTTTTATCTGATCTCATTAAAGAACTTTGCCATATTTTTTATGGAATTTGTTTCTTTGTGTGATTTTAGAGGTGAGAATACAGATTTAATTTTAGAGTTATGACCACTCAGAATTCTCCTGGAGGTACTAGAAAACAACATGACTATTGTGCAAATGGGTCTATGGAGAAAAATACTTTAAATATCTTTCTTACAAACTAAATCTGCAATCAGAGGAGAAATGAGGGAATTCTAAGATGCTATTTATCATCCTATGTAGTATATAAACCTGAATTTGGATAAACCCAGAAACTCACAAAATGTAGAAAATAAGTAAAGTTGGTGGAAAATATGTTTGTTGTTTCATTACTCCCAATTCCACCCTTATTTCTTTTTAATAGCTCCTTTTTCTTATATAACTTTTTTTGCTGTTTACAAAAAATGTGAGGCCATTACTTATTTTTTCAATAAGTGAGGTGTTTATGCATAGAAAGAGCTTGGGCTTTAAGTCATGAACTTAAGATCAAAATCGTATTTGACTATAAATTCACTTATAAATCTTATTATTCCTGTCTTAAATATACTAAACTTGAAAAAGTTAGAGAAAAACAATTTCATTTCTTTTTTGATTAATGTTCTATTGACTTATAAGTTTAATAAACTTAATTCCTCTATACTGTGTAATTCATGTTCAATCTTTAATAATTAAACTCCTGTGAACATTTTAAATTACATTTATAAATTTAATACAAACATACCCAACAGGCTTTTGTTCCTAGTTACTTAATCAACTCTTTCAATCTAATGAATCACACTTTTAAATGTTGTTAATTGAATTCTTCATTTTATTTTATTTTTTAACTGAATTTTTAAAAACTTTTAAATAATGTTTAAGAGCTGAGTTAAATCTTTTCCAGTTCAAATCATACATCCGACAACAACAAAGCTTCCTATAGTTGCATTTACACTTACCAAAAAAGCAAATTCATGATCTCATGAAGTTCTGGCAATAGTTTAGGATCTTTGTCTTGCTAAAAATTTGCTTTTTTGGTTAGAGATTTGAAGAATAGGCCAAGATTTGAGATTTCTAATGAATTCCAATGAAGCCACAAGTTGAGAAAGTGGTCCTTTCCTTCCTCATAGGGTTTTTTGGCTGACCTTTTCTCCATTAATCAACCCCCCCCACGCATCTTTTTAAAACACTACCACTAGTGGTGTCTTTGATTTGAACCTCTGAGAATATATTTTTTTAAGTGAACAGAATAGCCTGATTAGATTCTATAAACTTTTCAATGTAGGTGATCAGGATTATTTTTAACCATTTTTAATCATTATATTAAAAATATACTAAGAAGATACTTTACTTAGAAGAATGGAAAAGCAAGTATCCAATGTACACAATATTAATATGAACCAATAGAAAAAGAACCTCACACCCACAGGTGATAAAAACACAAGTATATTAGAGTGGGGGGCCGAGGAGGGAGGTGAGTTCTCACCTAATGTGTACAATGTAAGGCTATGCAGTGCACCTCCTGGATGAGGGGCTCAACTACAGCTTGAACTTTACCTTAGAAACACAAACTATGTAACCTAATTATTTATACCCTCGTATTAATCTGAAATTTAAAAAAAATTAAAAATTCTTTACCTAATTAATACAATCTATGTAACCTAATCATCTATACCCACATACTAATTGGAAATTTAAAAAATGAGCAGCAACAAAAACAAATGAACAAAAAATGCAAACCCAGGAAGCTTGAGGTGTCATCTATGATTTGATAAACTGGCAAATTGAAATTTTAATGAAACCTCTGATGCTGCTATGATTGTTGTTAAGTTGAAACACATAGGCTTCTAATGGAATGCTTTTGAGAATCACTGTGACAAAATGTACCAAGTGTCATAAAAACAAGCAAACCCTTGATCTAATAATCCTCTTCTGGTAATTTATCTGAAGAAAATAGTACAACAGAAGCCAACATACTTAGTGTAGTATTAACCATGAGAGATAAAGAATGAAAATGACAGAAAGAATTAGAGAGAGATGTCTGGCATAGTCTTCTTTTATTTATTTTTTTTATTTCAATTTCCTCAATTTGATGGTCTGATAATAATAAAGCCTTGCAATATTCTAGGCTATGCACTTTACCATTTTCATAGGTCTGTGAATTATATACACTGTAATCACTTATAGTCTTTATAATTCATCCCTCCATCCAGCTGATACAGTGAGCAAAGGTTAATTAGCATGACAACCTCAGGGATATAACCTCTTTTGCTTGCTATCTTGTTCACTTTTGTTTTTATCAGCAAGAAACAGCCTTTTGCTCGATGACAGATTCTAAATCAGCGGTTCTTAATCTGTGGGTCGCAACCCACGGGAACTGTATTAAGGCATTAGGAAGGCTGAGAACCACTGCTCTAAATGATACCTGTGAATAAACTGTTGCCCTCTTCTTTTGTTCTGTTTTTCAAATGCATTTTCTTTCCCATTAGCTTTTATTTATGCTCTGTTTCTTTTATTTCATTTGTGAAGAAATAGTTATTATATTTTAGAAATATTGTAAATGTTGTTCCCAATTTAATGGAAAAGAAGGCATGACTACTATATTATGCTTAAATCTATATAAATTCCCAGTAACTATAGGATAAAAAGTATTGTTCATTGAGTAGCTGTGTTTTCTAGTTACATGCATTACTTTATTTATTCCTCATAAGAACCCATGCTGTTAATTATAGGAATCTGCAGGACTTCCCTAAGATCACATAGTTACTGAGTGGTATGGCCAAGATTATAGACATAGGTCTTTTGACCACAGACAAGGAAAATGGGAACATGAACTTTGAGGTAGAAGCAAGTCTGTTTCCAACCACACTGGAAGGGAATTACACAAGCCATAAAGTCGTACACCCAGGAGCAGGCGTCAGGAGGCACCCGACAAGTTTGTCTTCCGTACTGGATCTGCAGCTTCTCTAAACTCAGTCCCCACGTCTCTGTTCAGCATTCTTCTCTTCCACAGTGGAAATGAGGTACCGTGATTATTCTAAGAAACTCTAGCTGAGTGAGTTCACTCATTAAACTGATAATCACAGTCTGAACTAACTGCAGTTTTCTTGGGCCCCTCTTAATGTTTAACATCCTCTTTTATGAGTGACAAGCTACAATATCAGGGACTATGTATCTCTCTCTGTATCCGTGATCTAGAGGGAATTGATTCTAGGATCAAATATTGTACTAGTCTCTCATATTTTATTTTAGAGTCATTTCCATTTTAATCCCATTAACTTTTGGCAAGAAAATTATCAGGCATAAAATTCAAAATACTTAACATATACACATTCAGAATTTTTAAACAAGTTTCTCAAGAACTGAAAATGAAACTAACATGATTTTGATGTTCCTTTTTCTAAAGTTTGTACATTTCCAAGGAAATAGCAAGAAGTAGGGAAAAGAGATCTAAATTGTCAAGCAATAGAACCAGGCTTCAGTTTGAGAGCTGCTTTTACCAGGTAGGTAAGTTGGGTCAGATCATTTTAACTGTTGTGATAGAAAAATGTGGAGACCCCAGAAGGCCAGCTTTAAGTTTCTCCTATACATATACAAAGCACATATATTCGATGGGATGCTAAATTTCCTCCTACCCCTAAAATTTTATGATTACATTTTCATTAATAGTTGGTTCAATGATAGATAAATGAGAACAATGTCCCCTTAAAAAAAGAGGAGGACGTGGGTTTGCTGGGTTTACTTCACTCAGATTTCTTAAGTAACATTATATTTTATTTACTTATTTTTCTTCATTTTATATAATAGCTGGCATACCACGGTTGGAAATAATGTATAGTAATCTACATAATACTCTATTCACAGTAGAATAGAGGTATTAGCAACTGTTTCAATGTGAAGGTAAAAGAAAGGCTAAATACAGAAGAAAAAAACTCTGAAGTTTTATACCTGGATTTCTATCCCAACTGTAGGACATCAACTGTTCTCTAGCATGAAGAAAATTTGTACGATATAAAAGATACTGTTACCTAAGAAATTTGAATGAAATGCACTTTAGCAAATGCTCCCATTTTTAATGCTATATTCTTTCGCTATCATAAAATTGAAATTTTAAGAACCAACATAGTTTTTACAAGGAGCATGTTTTTAATACTTTGAAGTTTTTTATTTAAATACTGTGGATGTGGTGGGTATTATTTTTATCTTTAGCAAGAATTGCGTGTCGTTAATATATTTCTAACTTTCAAACCTAGGTCAACCAAAATTTCTACTTTCTTTATGAAGCTCCCCGCACACATTATACAGGAGCTTTATAATATGTGGAATTTATGGACACCCTGTGTAATCTTGTCATATAAGAACTTCCCAAGTAGTTAGAAACAATGGGTGTCTACACATAGCTCAAATTATTGTAAACAATGAAGAATGAGAAATTAAAGAAGAAAGAGATTACTTCCAGGGTCCTGGAAAATTTTGATAAAAGAAGAGGATGTGAGTATAATAAGATTCAGATTTTAGCCTGACAATATTGGAATCTAGATTTTACTCTATACCAAATATGTAATGGCCATCTTTACTGCTTAGCTGCACTGGGAAACTAGGTATTAGCTAAATTGTTACTTTTTATCTTTTAATTTGTTTTATTCAAATAAATTATCTTAGGAGCTTTGATTTGTTTTGTTTTCAAGGAGTAGATGCAAGAGAAATTAGTGGATGCTTCTGGTTACACGATGCAGCTGAATAGTCTTCCAGTTGGCTTAAACTCGGGAAAGATTGTTGGAGACAATTTATGTGATCCATATTGTTTATATGCCTCTGAAAAATTAATTGTTTTATAGCATGAAGTATTGATTTCTATGCACAGAATGATTTCATTTACTTTACTATTTTGAATGAACCCAACCAGTCAATTATTCTCTCCTCCTCGTAGAAGCTACTCTCTTAGCTTCATTGAATTAGGTTAATTAGAAAGGCAATGGACCCCTCGCAGCCACCTCCACAGCATTTTTAGAGAGGAATCCATTTCTGTTATAGCTGTCTACTTAAAGTCACAAATAACTTTTCCAGTACAGCATTAACTATCCAGTTGTGATTTACACATCTATATCTATATGTACATACGATAATAGTTTTCATAATACACATAGACTGTCGTCCTTTGGTATCCATGGAGGATTGATGCCAGGAATTCCTCCCCCCATGAAAATCCCAAAATTCAGGCCCAGTCAATACTTTAAATAAAATGGTGTAATTTTGTATATAACTTATACACGTTCTCCTATGTACAGGCACAGCATAACAATATTTTGGTCAATGACAAAACACATGTATGACTGTGGTTCTGTAAGATTACAATACCATCTTTATTGTACCCTTTTTATGTTTAGATCATTTAGAGACACAAATACTTACCACTATGTTATAATAACTGCATATTCATTACAGTAATATGCTGTAGCCTGGCGGCTGTGCCATAGACCCTGCCTGTGTAGGACCTACACCATCTAGGTTTGTGTGAGTAGACTCTGTGAAGTTTGTACAATGACAAAATCACTTAATTATTTTGTCATTGTACAAACTCAGAAAGGTTTCTGAGAAAACTTTTCTCAGAAAAGGAGCCCCATCATTAAGTGAGGGCATGGCTGTTAAATCACATCTGCATTAGTAATAATTAATATGACTTAAAATAAAAACTACTTTGAGATATCACCTAACCCCAGTAATAGTAGCCCACATAACAAAGTCCCAAAACCAGAGATGTTGGCGTGAATGTGGAGGAAAGGGCACACTTCTACACTGTTGGTGGGAATGCCCACTAATACGTCCCTTCTGGAAGGAAGTGACCTAAAAGTAGACCTGACATTCGATCCTATAATTCCTCTACCTGGTTTATACCCAGAAGACCAAGAGTCACAATATAACAAAGACATCTGTACCAGAATGTTTATTGCAGCCCAATTCATAATTGCTAAGTCACGGAAGAAGCCCAAGTGCCCATCGACCCACGAATGGACTAGCAAATAGTGGTACATGTATACCATGGAATACTATGCAGCCTTAAAGAAAGATGGAGACTTTGCCTCTTTCATGTTTACATGGATGGAGCTGGGACATATTCTCCTTAGCAAGGTATCCCAGGAATGGAAGAAAAAGTATCCAATGTACTCAGCCCTACTATGAAGCTAAACTATAGCTTTCACATGAAGGCTATAACCCAACTATACCACAAGACTATGGGGAAAGGACCAAGGA
>CAUYPK010095576.1:0-35819 GCA_963574355.1 Loris lydekkerianus | reverse complement strand
TCAATTATTGTAATTGTTTTGGGTATATATTTTTATTTTTGAAATTTACCAGTGGCTGCTGCATTTTCCACCTCAGCTTATACTCGAGTCACTAAGTTTTCCCAGCTTTTAGGGTAAAATTAAGGGGGTCGGCTTATACTCGAGTATATGCGGTAATCATTTCTCAACTTCTTGATCTCTGCAATGGAGATCATAATTGTACTTCACAGGCTTCCTGCAAAGGAAGGAAACAATGCATTTGACACTCTTCGCATGGCTGCCGAGTGCTTAGTAAATAGGTAACGTGTGATGTTATTGGTGCTAAGTACAGATACAGCCATCTGCAGTTAAGAATCCCACTAGCTGATCCCTGGTCTCCACTAACGTTCGCAGACTGTAATCATAGTATGTATACTTGGTTTCCATGTAAAATTTATAATGCTGAGGTATGTTTCCAGCACTTCAAATGATCAGTCTTTTCTGCATCTTCCCTTAGCGGGGCTTCTGTTTTCATGTTAGACACTAGACTGCTTTTCTGCCCTGGGTGCTTTATTAGAGGTCCATGTGAACTTCGATGCATTAACTTGTGGGAGGGATACACTTTACTTGCAGTCATGTTTAGACACTTTTAGAAGGAAGAATTTAGAACATTATGAGAGGAATGTCTTTTAAACGGCTATAATGGGATTTGTAAGATTGAATGGTTCTTTTATGGGTTATGGTGTGCTTCCTTTACCTGCCTTGTAACTTCCATGAGTTGAGAATTCACCCTGATTCTCAGCATCCCTCTCCTCACTTTACAGCAAGTTTCCATGGTTTATCAAGAATTCTTCTGCCTCTGTGTAGGGCAATTATATCCCATCCAGCTCCTCCACCCTTTGCCTTGAGTTTAGTGGGAAGAGCTTAATCCTGTTTAATAAAAATAAAGGCAATTTAGATTTTTACAAAAACCATTGAGCTCTGAGTTCCCATACTATGTCAAAACTTGCATTTTTTTTTCTTTTCTATACATATATTCAGCACCCCATTCTTTAAGTATTTTAGGGTTTAGTATTTCTGATTGGTAGTTCGGGAAGTTCTTCATTTTGTGAATGTGATTTCTAAGATATCTCTAATATGCCTCTTCTCCAAGTTTTTGATAGATTATTTTATTCTACGGATCAGCAGCCTGCCTTTGAGTACAATATTATTATAATGAAAGGAAGTATTTGTATTTATGGAGAACAGATTTGCTCTTGGAATTCTATCTTGGAGAATCTTTCCAAGAAGTTGTATTAGCTGTACCCACATTCAGTAGAGATTGAAAATGTCATTACAGGTAAAATAGATAGGTTACACTACCAAACATATCTTGGTATTAACAAGGGTAGCTTAGATGCAGTTTCATATAACACAGAGCTATAGCCTACTTGTGATTGTGCAATATGCTCAGCAGAGGTAATATGGATTTACTGACATTTCTAGTAGTAATGATGTGTGAATTTCTTTATTTGAAAGAATGGAAGTCAGACATCAAGAGTGCTTTCTAAGGGAGGATTTTGGTGATTGTTATATGCTACAGTTACATATTTTTCTCAAGCATTACTCATAGCACATAGCTAAAGCATTATATCAATATGGAAATGTTAACAGGCAGTAGCCCCTTAGCTACACATGTTTCATAGTCTTGACCATTCACTAGGGAATCCAGGAACATCCGCTCCTCAGGCCCCCACTTGCATGCAGTGGGAGGGCAGCTGACGAGAGCTTGAACTTTCAAGAAATTTATATCATCTTTTGGTAATAAAAACATCAATGGGAGTTGGCTTCCTTTTGGCTTCTCCAGCACATCATAGTAAAACCCATTTGGATGACTTTATCAAGCATTTATTGATTGCACAATGAGATAGTCTCTGCCCTCAAAATTATACACAGGGCATTAAAAGAGTAGACCCACGTGCAAGCCAGTAATTACAATGCCCTGTGGTAAGTTTCATAACTGAGGTGACAACACACAAGTAAAGGAGTGATTGAGTTGGATATGGTGGTGGGAGTTGGCCAGGTGAGATTTCAGAGTCAGTGCTGGCGGTGCAGGGTCTCACAGAGGGGTAAGAGTTTTCTAGGTAAGTCAGAGGGATGCAATTGCACAGGGACAGAAAGGAGAAGGACATTTCCTGAAAGAAATTTGGATAAGAGCGTGAAGTTCAAGTCATGGAAGAACAATTAGGAGGGAGTGCCGGAATGGTAGGTGAGTCTTAGGGCCTTCTGGGTCACAGGAGGAGGCCTGGGCTTCACCTGGTGTGAAGAGCATGACAGTTTTTTTGTGTATTTTCTCTAGAAGGTATGAATTATCATCCATAGTCCCAGAAAACCACTTTTTACTTTTTTGAACCACAAAAGCATCCAGGAAAGAATATGGCGTTAGATAAGTACAAGTAGGTCACTGCCCTTTGACCTACTTGTAGTCATCTACAAGTTATAAGATAGACCCATAATTAGCAGCATCCATATCAGGAGAATGTATATATCTCATTTATATACATTGCAAGAATGGCAATTCTGGTTTAAGCATCTGCAGTCTGTGCTCTGTGGGGAATTATGTGGACAGTATCAGGAAAACATGTCTGTCTTTCAAGAATCCTGTCTTTGGGGGCTCCAGTCAGTAATACAGCTTATTAGTAAAGGGAAACCTGCCTTGAAGATCCTAACGTGAGTGCGCGCACACACAGAGAGAGAGAGAGACAGTAGAAGTGGTTGTTTGCAGTGGTATGTGGGGCTAGGGAATAGAGCTTGTGGCCTGCTCAGCAGCAGTGGCATATTCAGCCACCATTAGAGTATTTGTGGGACTGAGTGACAATTCCAGAGGACAGCAGCACAACACTCTTGCCCTTGTATTCTACACACTCAGGGTATAAGCAAAGTGGCTTAACGATGGTGCTTGTGCCTCTTCTGGTATGTTGTTGTACTGGGGAAGATACTATTTATAACTGCAAGGGATGAGAAAACCCCTCGTCCAGGATTTCAGAGGCTTTCTTTTCCACTTTGAATTCTCAGGCACACTTTCAACCCTTGGCTATCAACTCTCAAAAGTGGTATTTAGAGGTTGGTTTTTTAAAAAATTTGCTTTAAATCAGCATATATCCACATTAGTGGATCACCAAAGCAGTAGTGAGTGTTTAAATTAATGACTAAAAAGGTTGTGAGATGGTGTTTGGAGGGAAGGTTTTTAGGGATACCCATTTTTCTTTAATCTTTTCCAAAATTGAAATGAATACTCTGGAAAAGATGCCCTCTAGTGGCCAATTTGCATCTTATCGCATTCTCTAAATAGTTCATTCTGCTTGTGGTAAGGTTTGATACGGAGTTAAAATTAATGCAATCTCCTCTGTATAACAGGATAATAAAATGTAAGGGGGCATCTCTTCCAATTATTTTTTAAATTGCTTAAACTTAATTTCCAAATAATTTACCTTTTGAATTTTCATTAATAAATACAAGTAAACTGCTTGTAAATAACATTGTCAGCCTAGGGTTATATTGTCTGTGTGACTGCTTTGATTTTCATGGCTTGGTGCTGTGGTCTTTCTCCCCCTCATCCAGGGTAGCCTTTCTCTGAATTTTTTACATAGGAATATATATATTAAGGGATCCATACAAATGTTCGTTGCTGCCAAAAAGAGAGTTGTTTCTTTAGCAATAAACAGTTGATTTTGCAGTCTGCAGTCGGTCCGACTGTTGGTCTGGCTGCGAGTATATGGAACTCTGGCAAAATGAAACGGAGCAAAACACACGAAGAAGACAGCCACCACCACAAACACTCTGCCTTCCAGCTTCCTGTTATTTTTGCCGTCCTTACTCCTGCACTTTCTATATGAATCGTAGACTTTTTTTGCGATCACCACATAAAACAGAAGCATTAGGACAAAAACAGTCCAGAAAATAAACTGGGATATGTTATTTACTATTTGATGCCATTTCAGCCCCAGGGTGCCCTTCAAGGAGGCACACTTTTTTACAGATGATGGTGTTGCTTCTTTGTTGCTCAAGATCATATTTGGCAGGGAGATGAAGAACAAAAGGAACCAAATAAGGCTTGAGATCCATTTTGCAAAGACAGGTTTTTTTAAGAAAGCCATCCCAAAAGGTCTGATGATCTTGAGGAATCTATCGGAGGCAATGAGGCCCAGCAGCAGGATGCCCACGTACATGGTCTCGTAGAAGAGCACTGAGGAGAAGCGGCACACGAAGGCTCTGAGCTGCCAGGGCCCTAGGCGTGCGTCGGAGAGGATCTTGAAAGGAAGCATGAGTGTCATGATCAGGTCGGCCACCAACGTGTTTTTGAGGTAGACGATGAAGGTCGAGGAGCTGGGGACATGAACAAACACCCACAGGGCCAAAATGTTCAGCAGGAGGCCAGTGATGAAAACCACAGTGTACAGGACTGGGAACACCAGCTGCACTATCCGAGTGTCCCTAGGACACGGCGCAGACCCGTTGGAGCCCTGCGTCACCGTGGTGTTCATGGTTTCCCTTGCTGCCTGTTATAAATAAACCTGTACACAAACAAAGGAAAGCAAAACGTCCTTCAGGATTTGCAAGTGCTATTTTTAACAAACCAGATGTTAGATTTATAGCATATTAACATCCTTCATTTTCTTTTTTTCTTTTTCTTGTTTGAGATTCATTGAGGGTACAAAGACTGAGGTCACAGTGATTGCGTTTGTCAGGTAACATCTCTCTTATAGTTGTGTCTGCCCCCAAGAGGTGTGCCATATACCATGACTCCCCATCCTCCCTCCCTTCGCCCCTCTTCCTTGAAGGCAAATGCTATTTCTGGCTAGAATTTTTAAAGCAGATAAATACAATTTTTTTGATACTTTTAACAGTACCATGTTCACACTTTTGTGAAATCAAAATAACAGGTTCTACCTCATTCATAAGTGCTAATTTTTAACATAGAAGTAAAACATAGCCTCATTTAAGAGAAAATAATACATTATTAATTATTAATATATCAGGTTGCTGTAAGTACATAATTTACATATATAATGTAAATTATGCATTGTAATTTATGTGCATAATTTTCTTGTGCACATAACCTATGGTTTGTGTGGTTCCAACATTAAAGCATTCTTAATTTTTTTTTTTTTTTAAACGGAGTGTCACTTTGTTACCCTTAGTAGAGTGCCATGGTGTCACAGCTCACAGGAACCTCAAACGCTTGGGCTCAAGCAATTCTTTTGCCTCAGCCTCTCGAGTAGCTAGGATTACAGGTGCCCACCACAACGCCCAGCTATTTTTAGAGATGAGGTCTCGCTCTGGCTCAGCTGGTCTTGAACTTGTGAGTTTAGGCAATCCACCCACCTCGACCTCCCAGAGTGCTGGGATTACAGGCATGAGCCACAGCGCCTGGCCTTTTTCTGAAGCACTCTCCCTTTTATAAGCTAGCACACTTAAAAATGAACATTGAAATTCACCTGTGTTTGGGAGGATACTCAGTCGTTGTCCCTGATCGTGGCAGTCATGAGCGGAGTCCAGGAAAGAACGTGTGAAACAAGTGTGTTCTGCTTTCTTATACCGGGTTTCCTTCCTCTTTTTTCCTTGTGTAATGTGACTTACTAGAACATCTTCACATTCACATCTTTGGGGCATTTGCTATATATTTGCTATATGCCCTTATGTCCTGTTAATCTACTACAACTTGAACTAACGAGCTTATTTGCAGTTGTCTTTAGATTTCCTCATAGAAACTTTCCAGGAGTCCGTCTTCTCGATCTGCATGTTCAGTGAACTTCTTGAGTGCCTCTTGTATATAATAATAGGAGGCAGAAATAGGAAGAAAATAGTCCCAAATTATAATCAAGTAGGAGAATAAGACTTGATTCTAAAATCAGACAAATGGTCTTCTGCATCCCAGTTAACTGAATTTTCCAGTTAATTCTGCTCAGGAGGATGGCGTGTTTCTGTAGACATTTGCCTTCGTCTGTTGGTTTTGGCATCTCTGTGAGTTAACCACATATATTTGGTAAAAGGCAAGGGCTATTAGACCCAGATTTGGTGGGTTGGAATCCTAGATCCACCAATTACTTGGGATTAGATTATAGAGAAATGATGTAACAGCTCTGTGTCTGTTTCTTCATCTGTGTAATGGGTCTGCAAGTGGCATCTGCTTCGTGAGTGTTGTTGAGAGAATGGATTCTTTGCCTAGACTAATGCTTGATATATAGGAAGCACTAACAAATGTTAGGCACTCCCTGCTGTGGGAGTGAATTGCAGGTTTAAATAGAGATATCATACTATTTAATTCATTAGAAAGCCATTTTTGGAATTTTTTTTTTTTTTTTTTTGGCAGTTTTTGGCCGTGGCTGGGTTTGAACCCACCACCTCTGGTACATGGGGCCATTGCCCTACTCCTCTGAGCCACAGGTGCCGCCTGGAAATCTTTTCTTCATTCAGTGTTGTACTTGAAGTGCAAAAGATTTCAGGGATTTCATCAATTAATCATGGGTCAAAGTTTATAATTTTTTTTTTTTAATCCTTCAGGTTGGAAAAGGTGGAATTGTTACTTTCCTATAGAGTAAGTTGTTGTTTAGGACAGAAATTCTATCTTGCCTTTGTAAATAAAAGAAAAGAGGGTATTAGGAGACCTTTTGGGGGGTGTGGCATTCTCCTTAGTGAGTTTCATTTCATATTTTTTCCCATGGGTTTTACCATAGAGTCAGACCGTGGGGTTGGGTTATCAGAAATTTGGGGGTGGGTTGGCCTCAGATTCTGGAAGTAAATATTTTGTATCCTGCTGGACATTTTAAAATAAGAGGAAATATAATGCCTGGTAATTTTGGTTGGCATTACTCCACTACCCAATGTTGCCACAGTTTGAAAAATTTCTTTTGGTCTCAAACAAATGGCCCCTCAGGAGTACAGATTCAGATATCATCAATATAGTAGAACATAACTTTCCATTTTCCATGGGAAGATTTGGAATAGTTTCATTTTAAACAAGGGAAATTTTGTACAGGATAGTTTCATAATATGAAAACTGGAAACCATGTTTCTGTGAAATTTCAAAATATCCAATTGTGGGAAACTTTACAAAGAGGAACTGGTGTGCAGTGCCCGTTTGCAGAGGAATGGAAGTGTGTTCTCTTTGTGTGGCAGGTGTCAAAGTGTTTGACTGTAGTAAATACCCAACAGATCATTTGTTTCTGTGTGTTTGTGCTTATTACGTGTTAACTGATGTTTCTTCTAGTTCACAGCAGTGTCCGTGCCCTTGGGAGGGGTTGTTTGCCCTTGAGGCCACCTTGGAGAGGCTGTCGGCACAGTGGTAGGAGCACTGTCTCAGGAGCCAGAGTGCCGGGACTCACTTCCTTTCCCAACTTTCATTTGCTTGTGACCTTCCCTGAGCTATTTATGCTTGCTATCACCGAGTTTCCTTCTCTTTACAATGAGAATAAGTAATAGCATCTTCTTTATAGAGTTATTAAGAGAATAAAATAAGTGAACATCAACAAGTGCTTAGAATTCCTATTATGTGGTAGATATAAGTTTCTTGGTAAATGAAACTAAATTAAAAGAAAATTAGAACACACCTAATTTGTGTACACCTGTGGGGGTATCACACCAACAGTGGCAGACTCAAGATACAATGTAAGGTCCCAGCAATTAGAGGCTTACCAACTGAGAATAAACTATACATTTAAAATCCTATCGGACTCCAGGGAAATGTAGTTAAAATCAGTAAAGTCACGCTAGATATACTGTTCTAAGTGATTATATATATGATCTAATTTCGTCTTTACAACAATCCCCAGAGATCAGCTCCATTTTAGAGTTGAGAAAGTTAAAGTGTAGAAGTTAAGCAGTTTTCCCAAGCCATGCAACCTACCTAAGCCTGTTTGCAGCAAACCCATACAGCTTGGTGCCAGAGCCCATGCTTGAAACCTCACTAGGTCGCCTGCCTCTCAGAAGCCATAGATGGTGTGAATATGGAATTGTTCACAAAGTTTTGGAGTTCTAGAGTTGGAAGTTACTCATATGCAGAAAGGAACAATCAACTACAAAGTTAATGAACTTGTGAGACTTATGCTGCAAAGTGAGGTTCAAGGTCAAAAGCTTAAGCTGGTTCAGAGCAATAGGATGAAGAGGGAATGTAAGGCTGGGTATGGAGGCTCACACCTATAATCTGGGAGGCCAAGGCAAGGGGATCACTTGATAGTCTGAGCAAGAGTGAGAGACACCCTGTCTCTGCAAAAAGAATAATTAGCCAGTCTGTGATAGCTGGAACCTGTAATGAGTATTCCCAGGTACTCAGGAGGGCTTAAGCAGGAGGATTCCCTTGAGCCCCAGGAGTTTGAGATTGCAGTGAGCTATGATGATGCCATTGTACTCTAGTTATTGTGACAGAATGACACCCTGTCTCAAAAACGAAAAGAATCACATGTATGTCTAAGGTCTCGTGCTGACTTGCTAGAGGATGTCTCAAAATCTTTTGCTGCTCCTTAGACTCCCTCTTAATGTCAGGGTTTTGGGATCATTTCATAATGTTGCGTATTCAAAGAAAACAGTGGTTTTGAGGTTCCATTTTATTAAGCATTTTTTAGAGTTAATACATACATTCTTTTTCCCCTGACTCCTGAACCATTTTAAAAATTATGCCGAGAATTCAAGGTTCGTGTGAGCCCAGGAATTTGAGATTGCAGTGAGACATGCCAACTCACTGTACTTTAGCCCAGAAAATAGGGGAGACGTCTCCAAAGGAAAAAAAAGAAAAGAAAGAGGGAATCCAAAAGGCTACTATGAAAGGTCCCCAAATTAGCCTGACCAATGGCCTATTGGTCAGGCTACAGTTGTTTTCACTGTAGTTTCTTTTGTGATTTCTCAGTTGGATCAAACTTACACTTGATGTTTAGATATTGGTAATATCTAAAAAGATGAAGTTTTTGCTTTCATTTGGATTGAAAGTTGAAGTAGGAACTCCTAATTCTATACTTATCAATGAGATTTTAACTTCCTATCAGTGTATACCACAGTACTTTCTCAGACTATGTGACATTGTTTTAAAATTCCATGCTAGATTAACCTAAAGTGGTAATAATAAGCTGAAATTAAGTTATGCAATTTAATAATAAATGTAGGAGCCTATTTTTTTAAATGAAATCAATATTAGAAAATCTCTTCATGTAACTGGAAACATGTTATTATGTTATCTGAGCCATTTAATATTTAGTTTCAAACTTTTTATTACAAAGAGAAATCATGTGTTTAAAAATTCAAATGCAAACATATGGTACAAAGTGATAATGATCCCACTTACGTATACATACCAATGTGCATATGTACAGAAACATTTATATTTATTTGCATATTGGATCTTCATTTCATTCCATGTTAGTACATGTGAATTACCTAATTTTAAAAAATTTGTTACACTATCTAAATTTACCAGAGTTTAGTTAAATTGCTCCTGATGGGCATTTAGTTTGTTTATAATTTTTCTCTAAACAATACTGTAGAGCACATAGGTATCAATGTATTCTAGAATATTTGTTCTGACTTATTTGCAGGAAGTTTCCTAGAAGTGAGAATGCTGGATCAAAAATATTGGATAATATTTTCAAATAGTTTTTTGGAACAATCGTACCAGTTTGTAGTCCCCTCAACAGTGGGATTCCTCAAGACTCTCATTAAAAATTTTTAAATCGATTTGAAACTTACAGGGTGAAAAAGCTGTGCCATATAAACATAAATTTACTTGCTTATAATGATATGTATCTTTTCATGATTATTTTTTGATCATTTGTATTTCACTTGAAAATGACTTTTCATGGTCTTTCCTCATTAAAAAAAAATCAGTTTATTACTCAGTCCTTATTGAATAGCCAAGTGTCTTTTCAAATTTTTAATTCTTTAATTTTTTTTTTTTGAGGAAAAAACATATTTATGAGTCTCTTTATGTCGCCCTTGGTAGAGTGCTGTGGCGTCACAGCTCACAGCAACCTCAAAACTCTTAGGCTAAGTGATTCTCTTGCCTCAGGCTCTCAAGTAGCTGGGACTACAGGTGCCTGCCACAATGCCCGGCTATTTTTGTTGTTGTTGTCATTGTTTATCATGCTGGATTTGAACCCACCAGCTCCAGTGCATGTGGCCAGTACCCTAACCAGTGAGCAATGGGTCCCAAACCACCAAATTTTAATTTCTAGTGACAGCATTGTAGTCCCATCTGGGGCATTGCTGACCAATAGTGAGTGATCAGCCGGAACTACAAGCATAGCAGTGCAAAGCTGCTGAAACACCTGTGTGTGTGCAGAAAGGGGTCTTTGTTTTTAAAGCACTGATCCAGGAGCAGGCAACCTTCCAGTTAGGAAGTCTCTTATGTTTTATGGGCCTTGTAGACTCTGCACAAAAGCAGCCAAAGATTAAATACCCAGTGGGCATAACTGTATTTCAATAAAACCTTACTTGTAGACTCTGAAGTTTGAATTTCCTATAAATCTCCTATGTGATGAAGTTTTATTCTTTTCAAAGAGGGCATGTGCAATATTCTCATAGAAGAGTGCAATATATAATGATTGTTACCAGAGTAACTGGGGTATCCATCACTTCAAGCATTTATCATTTCTTTGTGTTAGAAATACTCCAATTCTGCTCTTTATTATTTTGAAATATACATTAAATTATTAACTCCAGTCACTCTTTCGTGCTACTGAACACTAGACCTTATTAATTCTGTACCCATTAACCATCTCCTTTTATCCCTACCTCCCCACAACCTTTCCCAGGCTCTCTGGCAGCCATCTTCTACTCTCATAAATATGTAAAAGTGTTATGTATCTGTAGCAATTAAGGATTCAAAATATTTTTTCAAAAGCATTCTTAGACCACAAACTGTATACAGTCAGGCCATGGGCTGAGATTTGGCCTGCGAGCTGCAGTTGGCCAATGCTAGCTGTAGACGGAGAGAAACTGCCAGTAACCGGCCTCCTTAGGACTTGTAAGCCAGCGAGGTGTGGACAAGACTTTTCGCCTCGTCTTCTGAATTTTTTGCTTCCTTTACCAGATTCTGCAGAATTTGTCTTCACTTTTAAAAAAAGTATGAAATGTGAGGTTATTTTACATATTAAATACCTAAAGCTGGAGAATAGTGGCATTTTCTGTGTATGGTGAGCACTCAAAAATACTGATCTCTAAGACTTGAATGGGTTCAGTTTGACGTTTGATGTAAGAGTATATGTGATGTCTAATATTTTTGAATAAGGAAATTCCAGCCAAGCGTGATTTAGAGTGTAATGTAGAATTTTCTGGTTTTATATACATACCTATAAAATATAGGTAATTCCAAATACTTTGCAGTTATCTTCATAAAAGTATCATCACATCATTAGCACTTCTGTTTTTCCTTCCTCCTGTGGAAATTGTCATCTCAGAGAGATGGTGGGTAGTTGGATAGTCTCTGTCTACCCTGCAGTCCTGACACCTGGATGGGATTAATTTCAAGCCATTCTCTACTCCTGATTTGATGGGTGAAGGTTGGATCTTTGTTTTTGTCATATGCAAAATAAAAAGTTTGGATTGGTAAATTTCTAGATTATCTTCTAGCTCAAATAGCCTGGTGTTCTTACACTTTCTGTGTGTATCTTCACTGACATTTGGTGTTTCCATGTAGCAGTGCCAGAAAAGGAAATGTTACAGTGTGACAGTGTATACCTTTTGGGGAGTTAAATGTGTTCAGCTCATAAAAGCTGTAGAGCAGGAGTGTCCACCTTGCAGCCTGTGGGCCGCCTCCTCATTTTGTGAGGACTTTTCACTTATTTGTGGTGTTGGACATCATGAAAAGTATGCACAGACCTTGTTTTTTTCCTTTCTGATCAGCTTATTTTAGTTTTTTGTACTTAATGTGTGGCCCAAGACAACTTTATTCTTTCAATGTGTGGCAGAAAAGAAAAAAGGTTGAACATCCCTAGAGAGGGTCTGGTTAAAACTGATGATTACTTATGTTCAGTGAACTTCTTTATATTACAACCCTTACTTGGTATTTCTTCTGGCATTAGATTTACCTATTGGCATCTGGGCCCCCTTATGTTTGAAAAATCACCTTTGAGAATCATGCATCATTGAGAAAAGAGACATGAACTTCTACATGTGATACATATTTTGTTTATATTAAAAATATCGAATATGGCTTCCATGGAACCATACTACATGTTGTAAAGTATACAACATGTATGTTTAATAGGATTTATATTGCTGGCTTATTTATCATTTGCATATGGTCTTATTGAGATGAGATGTTATCTTCAGATGAAATTTTGCACAATAGCATGTAATAAGTGTTGGTAGTGATTATTCAATGGGTTTGATATAGTCGTATATGGGACGGTAAATCATGCTGTCTATTTCTGAACAAAGAAATAACAACAAAGTGAGATACACAGTTTAATGTAAATTTTTTTATACGCATATTATAACAGATAGCCAAATCACTTAGTAGTTGGGCCGTGCAACACTGTAATTATATTTAATTTTTCTCACCAATTGAAAACGTTCACTAACCCAAGTAGCAGGTATTTTCTAGAAGCTAGTTAATAAAGGCATCAAAGATGCTATTAAATTCATTGATGTTGTCAAAATATTAGTTAAACCAGTTGCTCTGGTGTTAAGGAAATACCGATATTTTTTTGTCCAGTATTAGAATGTTATAAAAGTAACTCTCCTTTCCTGACTTCATTTGATATTTTTGCTCTTTATCAAAAAGGTATTCTTTAAATCTCTGTCTCCTTAATGAACATTTTTTAAAAAATTCAGTCTAATCAAGTATCATCTCAATTAGTTTAAATCCCTTAGGTTTCTGCTAATAATTAAAAGTTAGTATTTATTATTCTTTGCATATGCCACTTCAATTTTCATAAAAAGTATCACAGTAGGGACTAGGGTATATACACACATACACATATACAGCTTAGGTATCACTTTTAGTAAGATGATTATAACCACCATTTCTTAGATGGTTATAAAAAGTTGTGGCCAATGATATATTTTAAAAATTGCAAGTAGACATTATTATAAGATTACCCATTTTGGCAAAACTATACATTGTGGATTTTGTGTAGTTTTGTGTGTAGAATGGCTGTTGGATGCAGTGTGTTCTGCTTCTATGAGTTAGGTTATTTTTCTACATTTAAAGATACCTCTTTATTACTGGAAAAGCAAATAAAATTTTTTGTAGTTTTCTATTACTTTTTCAAGAGTCACTGTCATTCACTGTCATTATTACGTAGTCAGTGTTAATTCTTACCGACATAGTGCTTTCATTTAAGGAATCATGGTCCCCAATTGATTGAAATATTTTCCTCCATTAATTTGTTTACATTGGAGTTTCTTCATGGGGGTCACTACTCTTCTGTCCTTTTTTCCTGTTTTCCTGAGACGATGTTGCAGAATTGGGACACTTCAGCATACTTATCAAGGAATTTCTGAAGGATTTGCAAAGGAAAAAATAGATGAATGGATCCAGGCATGCGTTCAAGGACGTTAACCACAAAGTGCTCTCCTTCACGTAGAACAGAGTATTTTCAGCAGCACAGTCAAAGACATCCCGAGTTTGGCTCAGGGTGTAAGGAATTCGGGCAAAATGGAAAGGAACAAAACAAATAAAGAAGACAGCGATGATAATGAACACTTTGACATTCACCTTTTTCCTGGGGACTTTGCCTGCTCCCCTGGTTCTTATATATGACCTGTATAGTTCTTTTGTAATGAGTGTGTAACATACAATGACAATTAAGAAATTAATCCAGAAAATGACTTGACAGATGTAGTTCACTATTTCATGCCAGACCAGACCAAACTCTGATTTCAGGAAAGAGCATTTATTCACATTCTTGTCTCTTGGCCTCCTGTTGGTCAGAATCATGTTAGGCAAAGAGATGAAGAACATGAAGGCCCAGATGACCACAGAGAGAATCTTGGCCCCCAGCAGATTGCTGGGATTATATGTCTTAAAAGGCCGAGTGGTCTTCTGGTAGCGATCAATCGTTATCAGTCCAAGGAATGAAATGCTGACATACATTGTGAAATAAAATACGACGGAGGTGACTTGGCACACAAAGGTTCTCAGTGGTCCCGTTCCCAGTTTGGCATCACTAAGAATTTTGAATGGAAAAGTCAGAATCATGAGAAGATCAGAAATGACCGTGTTCTTAAGGAAAATAATGAAGTTTGATTTACTGCGGATTTGAAAGAAAATCCTCATGGCCAGGCTGTTTGTGACGAGTCCAACAAAAAACAGAACCGTGTAGAGCAGTGGGAAGAGCACCTGCGTGATTCTGTGATCTCTGGTGCACAGACTGCTGTTCCCAGGCACGGAGGTGAGGTTGCCGAGGGCCTGCATTTCTTCGTTGCTGCCTAGAGGAGGAAGGAGAGGGGGATATTTTCAGCCTGAGGTTGTTTATTCTGTTGTTATCTCTGTGTTAAAGTTTCTTAGACACAGCCTCCTCTAAAAATTGAGGTATCTGATCTTTATTTCAGCAGTTCATAGAGGCACAGAAAACGGAATCTCAAAACATTTCACCTCTCCAAACATTTTATCCCTGTGAAATTGTCTGAAGTATATTATGTGGTTGTACATACTTTGTATTCTTTTCATCTTGGTCAAAGCCCACTTATAATTATATGAAAAGCTAGAAGAGAAATATTTGGGCTCTATTTCCCTCTTTCCCAGCTTCACTTCCATGACTGTTCACAGTCGTTTCCTTACACCATCCTTATTCCTAAGCTTCATTTATTCTAGTCCCATCAAAGTATTTGAGAGAGAAGTGACTGATAATTACTCACCAGAATTTTTAATTTTAAAAATGTGAAGAAATTGGTGTAAGTCGCCCTTTGGAAAATTATTCAATAAATAAAATGCTGAATCAGATAAAAAAAAAGCCAACACATTTTCTTTGTAATTGAAATGATATTCCTGCCTCTGTGTGGCTAAGTCATCCATTCAAAATTTGGCCCCATTGAGACTCATGATTTAGCTTCAAATATTTTTAACTCATGTATACCTTATTTCCAACTTTGCTCCATGTATTTAAAATTACTACATACATTTTTCTAGAATATCATTAAGTAAAAATTGTAAAACAGTAAAAATATAAGCATATGTTTTATGTATATATGGTTATCAGTTGGCATTCCTTACAACAGCCAAGGCATATTTTCTAGATTTATTGGGGTGTATAATGGTAGTTATAATAAAATATTGAAACCACATTCATGGCAAAAGAACATTTCTTATTTCTTATAATAAGCAGCTTTAAAGAAAAGTAATAATTAAGTTGAATATGCTGTCTGGTATGAAAGTCTTGAAATTCAAGATGGTATTTGTTATCTTTTTATTCCACTAAAGTCAAATGAAGCTTGTTCTACATAAAATAGTATTTCTAATAAACATAGTGGTAGTTAAAGTACAGATATCTAAGTTAAAAAGAAATTATTTCCATGCAAAAGATTGAAAAATGACAAATTCCCCCAAATGGCAATGGAATTATTTTTTTCTATCCTTAATTATTCAAAATAAAACAGTTAAGAATCATGCTGTTACGGTATGGCTTCAGTTTTCCATGCCTTCCCTCCTGTTTAGCTATTAAAAAAAATAATTAAAACCCAATATTGTACAACATCACTGATTTTAACCTTCTTGCTACTGTTACTTGTATCTATGCATTCATTCCCTAATTATTTTAGAAATTCTGCTTTATGAATTCTCATTTTGCATAAGTGACATAACAAGTATTCCTGGCATTAAGAATTTCAGCTCCCTCTATCTATATTTAAATCCTATTTTATACTCACAGTAAAATAAGGCTATTTGTATTTTATTTCCATTCTTTGTATAATTTTCCTTGGTGAAGAACTTAATGATTGTCTCTGACACCATTAATTTGCCTTGCATTTTAATTTTTATTTCAAACACACACATGCATTGATACTGTTCTGTAAGGCTTTTGATTTTAAGAAAAGTTGGGGGAAAATGTACACATGTATCAGTACGTAAATACATATATTTGTCAAATACTTCCATATTAACATTACCTGGTTGCTCTGTTGATTCTGGAGGATTTGAAGATATCCAGTAAGTGGTAGTTAATGCAACCTGCATCTGGTTTTTTCCTTTTTATTGTCTAAGTTTAGTTGTCACACCTCATGGTGACAGATAATTTGCTGAGTCTTCATCAGTGAAGTCTTCAGTGCTCTACAGAGGAATAGAGTAGAAGAGAAAGGAAGAAGAGGGCTTCACAATCAGCGATTACCTTCAGACACTCTGGACTCAAGGCTGTGCAGACACTGAATTTCTATTTGTCTGCTTTTCGGACTTCTGCTTTTATTTCCTGGGATATGTGGGGTGAAGGTGGCTGAGAAGTCATCTTTTACAAATCAATTTAAAATCTTGTAGCTTTTTACTGAAACCTGCCATAGAGTTGATGATTTATGAATTGCATTTTTTTTTTTTTTTTGGACTTTTCCATGCCAATGATACATCCCAGTTGAGATCAAGCCTTCAAAGTCTGTTTTCTGAAGGCTGCAAGCTTGGTTTTTTGATGGTTATTTACCTGAAAAGAAGTGCGCTGAGCATTGGATGATTTATTTCCTTCTAAGGCGTAATTACATTAACTCTAAATGTGTGCTGCTTGAGGATGTTTACTCTCTTGCCCTTGGTCCCCCCACCCCCCGGTTAATAATGTCATAATTTTAAATCTGTGTTTGATTAAGTCCTTTGTAGGTGAAACAGTTTCCTTCCATTATAAATTATCAGATTTCAAAATTACATTAGAAAACCAACGGGGTTGTATCCATTGCCAGGGTTATTATGTAAAATGTCCTTCATGCTTTTCTTAAATAGAATTTAAAAACAATCATACTTTTTGTCTTTCTTTTTCCCTGTCTTTGAGTTTTAGGAAAATACACCATTGCATTATGACATCCTTGTATCACTATTATGTTCAGTTCTTTAACTTTTAAATCAAAAAGGCAAAGGATATGGTATGGGGGAATTGAACAGGAAAAGATTTTGCTGCTTCATCATTCTTTGCTGAGCTCACCTGTGCACCTCTCTCCCATACCCACTGATACCTTGAAATGCAATGTCTTCCTCTTAACAGTAGAATCCTTTGAATAGATGCCTTTACTGTGAACCCATGGTTTGGTTATTCTGAGTTTGGGGTATTTCTACCTTTTTTAATGTTAACTATCTTCTGTAGTTGCTGGTAAAATGCAACGCAGCATCTGGGAACTGGCTAGAAATGTACATTAGCAGTGTATGAGAAACTCAGAGGTGCTCTAACCCTTCACCTGAGTTGTAAGGAACCTTCCCAGTGGAGCTCAGCACACTGTAATTTGAGGACCACTGATTTAAATGGAGATAGTCATTTTGTTGGCATTAAGAATTTGAAATCAAGCTGGGAATTTCAGTCATTTAGTTGGAATTGTTACATATCCTTACCAGTTGATCATTCAGAGGGATTAGTTTGATATTAAAGTCTTGGAAAAGTTTGTACTATGTTATTTTTATTTTTAAATTAGAATGTTTGTAAACAAATCTTAATTGACTTTCCTTGTTGAAGACTCACAATTATACTTCTAAAAGAACTTTTATGCTGTGTATGCTACAGAATAATAATTGGCAATATGTAATTTCTTACTGTTGTGAATTAACTCATTTTATTATCCCAACTATTCTTTATAGTAAATACTATACCCTATTCTTTGGATGATGGAACCTAAGGATCAGAGTTGTGAAGTTAAATGGAGACTTTATTATAATCCAAGCTGTCTAGTTCCAGAACCTTTGTTTGTAACTGTCTGTATCTGGTAATCTTATCTACCTCACATTTTCCTTATACCCCACCCCCCTCCCATAGTAAGACCCAGAAGTGAGGGGTGATTATCATGTGTGGAATGACTGTACACTTTTTCAATAAAATAAGGGTGACACTTGTCTTCACACCAAATTGTAAGCCCCAAAGGATCTTCAGATGAAACAAGTCATGTACAAGAAAATCATAGGTATTTTCAACAAATTAATCTGCTATGTTAAAGGGAGACTAATTCAAAACAGTTAAATCATACCACCTTATTGAGACCTTATATTTTCCAACCCATAGAAGGGGTATCAATAGGTCTTTGAGGAATAAAAGAAAGGCTCCAGCCCTCGGTTTAAATTACCTTTGTCTTTTCTGTGATTTTAACTTACAACCACACACCTATTTGCAAACCAACTCAGATAACATTTTTTTTTATTGGAGGATCACTGCTAGTCAGATCACCTGACCCTTAAAAATCATTAAAATCTTTTAGTGAAAAGTGTCTCAGTTTATAAAAGTTTATTATCATATGAATAAAAGCACATTAAAAGGCACTCTTTAACTTCTTATTAATAAATAACATCAGCAATACTGTTTGTAATTATATTACTATTTAGAACAGAACTGAATTTGATTGATTTGTGTTTTTACTAAGATTGAGATTCTAAGAAAAATGAATAGCATTTTTACCTTGAAGTGGTTCAGTTGATTTATTTATCTCACCAAATCTTCTAACAGTAGTCTACTCATCTGAGAATATTTGCTTCGAATGAGATTACTCTAAACCCTGAGGTTCTTGTAGAACTAGTTTTGGGCAGGAGGGTAGAGATGCTATAATTAGGATATGTGTTTAGCTCTTAGATTTTTTTTTAGTGCTAATGGTTTATGGCTCTAAATATTGTCATTTTGACATTAGTGAGTACTTTGATTTAGGGCATGTATTTGGAGTAGTGCGTAGTTATGTGAATTAGGTTGACTTTATCCATCAGAGTATAGAAATTTAGGTTAGATATGCAACAGATTCTTGGACATTGGAGTATTTGACAAAAGAGAATGCTATCTTTTGTGATTAAATTATGTGACATTCCAGTCACCAGTGTTTCACTTGAGAGAAGAGGACTAGAATATATATAGTTAAACCCTCATCAGTCATACTGTGAACTTTAAGTTACTGTAGAACAAAGCCTTCCCTTACAAATCTAGTTACATTTTTCTGCTATTTTCTTTTCTTTTTTTTTGAGATAGACTCTCACCCTATTGCCCTGGGGAGATACTCACAGCAACCTCAACCTCTTGGGCCCAAGTGATCCTTCCATTTCAGTTTCCCAGGGAGCTGGGACTACAGGTGCCCACCATAATACCAGGCTCATTTTTCTATTTTTAGAAGAGATGGGGACTCATGCTTGCTCATGCTGGTCTTTAACTCCTGAACTCAAGCAATCCACCTGCTTTGGCCTCCCAGAATGCTAGGATTACGGGCACAAACCACTGCACCTGGCCAGTCTCCTATTTTCTTAATTTATACAAAAGGTACTTCAATTCAGTTACAGTTATTAATGAGAAAAAGCTGCTGATTTCCTTGTTTCAATTTCCTCATCCATGGGCATAGTCATTCTTCCTTTCCAGCCCAAGTCTTATTCCTGTTAGAACATTTATGGGAAGTTATTTTAAACACAATAGTTTGGTATAGTGAGAGATTCCACCAAAAGAAAAGTTTGAAAACATATTTTAAGAGTTCTTCATGTTAATAAACAATATTTTTAATGAACTAAATATGTTCTTTTAAGAGACTGGTTTTTACTACTTAGAGATGAGGTAGGATGTTACTTCATGATGTGTACTGGGTTTGCATTTGATTATTTAAGTATAAATACGGACTATTGGAAGTATGAAGCATACGGACTATTGGAAGTATGAAATGGTATATTTTGCTTTCTCAGAAAGAAAAGTACATCTGCTTCATCTTTTTTATGGAAGAAAGGAAGCACATTCAGAATCAGATTTTATTTCTCTTTGGGAATATTAGTAATTTTAAAATTCTGTTACTATTGGAGCATTGTTTAAATATCAGAAAAAATGAAGAAGGTAATGGGAGAACATACCAATCTTATCTCACCCCTGTTATCACATTTTTGTCAATACATATTTTGGCAGCATTTCTAATCACTTATTTTAAATAAGAATGATTTAAAGCACATCTCTATTTAATTAACTTCACTTCTCCTCCCTTAGGACATTTGGCTCAAGAGACTTATTTTAATTCCTTAATACAGTAAGTCCACCAGGGTTTGGGGCATATATCCTCCTACTTTCTTCATCAGTTAAGTTTTTGTGAGTATGAGATAGTATCTGGAAGAAGAAAGTAATTAATTTGGAGGATGAGGTTTTCAAAACTCAGTTTACAGAAAAGATGGCCTATTCAGTCCAAGGCCAGCAGGTGAGCTGGCATAGAAGCGACACTTGCCTTCTCCTGTAGTAGATTCTTAGCTGATATTCTTCTCTGCCCAACAAATACATCCTTCAGGAATGACCAATAGAGTACTATTTGGGTGCTAATTTCAGATTCTTGCTATTAAATTAACACCAACTTAGAAGAGTAGAAGCCATTAATACTTTTGGAAATATTTGGTACATTTCCTGGTGTTGACTTTATTCTGATTTTGTATAAATTGTTATTTAAAACTACATGTACATTTTCTGCTTGTGCAAAAAAAATTGATACAAGCAAACCGTATAGACTTATGAAAAATAGTATAGCTTTGTCTCTCTACCTGTTCCCTTTGAAGACTAGCGCAGTAATAGCTATCACAATTTTCCTGAAACTTCTAAGTATAAGAAACAAATACTGTCTTTATATCCCTTTGGAGGTTGACCATTCTCTTCTGCTCACTTCATTCTAGTCTTGCTTTTCTCATCCTACCCTTTGAACTCATGACTTTGCTGCTTGGCCCATCTCCCTGAGCATATGAAGGTCAACGAACTGATTTGGCTTCTTCGAGTTTCTCATCCCCTAATTTCTCTTTATTTTCACTGATTTTTCTTTTTTTCTGTGGTTAAGTCGAAAGGGCTTTCTTTCTTTTTATATTAATCCGTGCAAGAGGCCCTTTATCAGTCAGTCTGCCCTTCAATCTTGATTTCTTCTGTGGAGATGTCTTTGAGACATAGGTTAGAAGCAGGAATGTAATGCTGATTATTGTCACAAACTTTCTCTTTCCTCTCAAGCTCTACTTCTCCATGCCCAGCTCCTGGCACATGTGGGTCACTTCCCTCCCTTCACCATTTCCCCATCCACTCTTACTTCAACACCTTGTTTCCTGCTTTCTGCCCTTACTACTTTAGCAAAACTTCTGTTTTAAGGTTCACATATCATTTTTTTAGTAAACAAGTCAAAGAGATCATATTCATTATGACCTCTTAACTCCACTTCACCTTGTCAGTGGCCCTCATTTTTATATGTGACCTTGCCTTATCAGACTGTCTTATTAGAGTGACTGTGCATCATTTGATGGCTCATTTACTCCTTTCACCAGCTCGTCTCCCTTGGCCCTTTTCTTCTAGAGAGGAGATGAAAACGTTGCATCCCTTTCCAGGACTTGACTTGCTGCCCTTATTCCTCACCTATCACCTCTGCATTAGTGCCCACATCAAACCAACTATTACACATTTACAGTACATTTCAATTTCCTTCAGTCTCTCTTACCAACTCCTCATGATCATAGGTAAATTCAAGAGCTCTCTGTCCTAATATCCTATCTCTAATTTTCCTCCAATGAAGTGTATCTATTGGGTGCATTTTGACTTTCTGTGAGATGCATGTTTACTCACTGGATTCAGACGCCTGAACCTCTTCTAAATCCTTCAGATACCTCTTGCTTTTGTTTCTTAGTCTTCATATTCACTGTTAAGACTTGGTTGATCCTGTAAACATTCTTGTTTTCTCTGTTCCCTTCAGTTTTCTCCTCACTCACCTATATCAGGGTAAGTTTCCTACAAAACTCATTATCTTCATCTCTGCCCTATTCGTTGTGCTACGTGTTTGTTCATCAGTCCACTTATTTATTCTCTATTTAATTTAATAATCAACTATTAATTACCAACTCATTGCCTGTTAAGGAGAATATAAAAATGAATACAACACACATGGACTCTTTTGCAAAATTACAGGCGAATGGGGAAGACAGGCATTAAATAAATACCTAGAAAATAAGTGGGTTACACTTTTAGGAATGCACTTCAGGAAACTGGAGGGACAGAATGAAAGACCTGACACTATTTGTATATCGCATTTCATCAAGTGAAATTGGGGTGTTGAGAGTATTTTAGGTAGAGGAAAGAGGAACAGCAAAGGAAGGAAGTGCCCTAGGGCCTTGGGGAAATGTTGAGCAATGCAGTACACAAGGGTATGGGGTGTGTACAGGAGAGGAGTAGAAGTCAAGAGTATGAATTTGCAGGAGTGAGCACCGTGTCCAGTGTGATCCTAAGCATTTTTATATGCTTGAAGTCTCAAGCATTTTCACAAAAGTGTTACAAGAAAAATGTGTTATCCAGTTTTTCAGAGGAAGCATCTGATGGTTAGAAAGGTTCATTGTTTAGGATTTTGGAGTTGGCAAGTGGCAGAACTAGCTTGTGGTCATAGCTCTCTTAGCCCCCAGCTAGGGCTGTTATTGGTGGAGCAGTGTGGGGCCCCCGTGATCCTGTGTGGTTGTGATGAGCATGGATCCTTCCAGGCTGCCTTCCATTGTCGCCCCTGTTTTACTCTAGGTCTGAAGATACTACTTGTTTGATACTTCCCAGAATCTGTGTTGTTGGAAGTCAGGAAACACTCATCCTTGTATTTTCTCAGGGTTCCCAGTATCTTGTCTGGCCTTAAGTAAATACTACCTGAGCAGTTTTGGAATAATCTTGCTACCTTCTGTTCATCACCCCTCACATAGACATTACATTGGGACCATTAGATATGTGCCTTAACTAAAAACAGTGGCCAAGGCAACTGCCTTGGCACATTCCCAGCACTGCCTATGTTTTGTACGTTTTTCTCAATGCCCTACTTTTCCTTCATAGGACTTACAGTGAGCACATTCAGCCAGACAACAAAGAAATATATATCAGTAATGCTCTGTAACAACTGTGTAAATTGGAAATTTGCACCCAGCTCAGCTCATTCAAATGTGCAGTCTCATGTGAAGTTGATTTTATCCTACAGTAGTAAGGTTTATCTTTGGAAAATTTGGGAAAGGTTCGGATATACTCAGAATGTTAAAAGAACAGCTTCTGGGGGAAATTTGCTCATAGCTTTTTTTTTTCTCTCTCTCTCTTTAAAGAGGTACATTTGAACACTTGAAACATTAAGAATTATTTGGGAGCAGATGTGTGGCAAGATAGATGGGAAGGAGTTAAACATGTCTAGTTCTGCTAACATTGAATAAAAAGGAACCAGTGCCATGGGAAGTGGTGGCAGACGTGTGCCTGAGAGAAACTGAGAGCAAAGCGACAGAGTCAGAGAGAAAACAGGCTCCTAATTTGAGGTTGCAGCAGTAAAATTCCCCTTCGTGCAGAATACACATGGGAAGGACTCCAGTGCAAACACCGGAGCTCTCCCGGTCAAGATTCTTGCTGCTTGTTGCAGCCATTGCTAATTGTGAGCAGGCTGCAGTTCCTTTCCTCTGCAAGAAGTTATTTTCTCATGTCAGGTCCTAGGGAAGCAAGATAGACACTGATAGGAAGGACAAGCACCTGGCCTGGGTGAAGATATACAGAGAGGGAAATGATCCATGATGAAGGCCACAGCTAGAAATTAACACAAAAATGGAAGACTGTAAGTAAGATCCAAGGGAGAAACTGGAATAGAAAAGTCCAAACCCTGGGATAAGAGAGGACTACTTAACTTTGGCTAAGGATCCTGTTCAGTGCTGTATGTTTTTGTTGTGCTGTAAATAATTTTCATGTGGTGGAAAAGAGGAATGTCTGGATTCCCTGTGCCTCTAAGGTGGAAGTGGTGAGCTTGTCCAGAAGGGAAGCTTGGCGGTGTCAGAACACGTTTGTATCTTTAACTGTTTATCTCCCACCTAATGAGACCTATATGCTTCATTGTTTTGTAATTTGGAAATAAACATGCATGTATCTCACGCAGTCCACTGGGAAGTAAATGGAGTCTTTTTTATAAACATGTTTGAGGATCCTAGCATGATTGTTTTCCTATATATAAACTATTTGTTACTGCTGTCTATGTATGTGTATATATATATATATATATATATATACAAGCAGACTGACAAAGAAAACTCTCATTAAAGGAAAAGTTGTTTAGACAGATGATGTGCAGTTAAGACTATGTTCAGTTTTAAACAATGAGAAGTTTTTCAGTAGCCAAAACTTACTCTGTAGGGTCCGCCCACATCAAGTGCTTCTACTTACACGTCAGGTCAGTTGACACTTTTTTTTGTTTGTTTTTAACTTTAGCAAGATCCAAACTGGAAAAACAGGGGTGTTGCCAGTGGAGGTAGAGGTGAGTTGAAGGGAGGGCAGGATGCCACCACCGCAGGCCAGCGTGGAGAAGCTGGGGTTAGCGCCTTTCAGGGCTGAGAAATGCAACCCCGCCCCTGCAGCCAAGGGTCTCAGAGCACATTTTCTGTTTTCCAGGATGAATCTTCAAGTCATGAATGTAACCAGCGTACAATCCTTCTGTATGGAGTTGGCAAAGAGCGGGAGGAGGCAAGGCATCAGCTGAAGAAGATTACCAAAGATATTCTGAAAATCCTAAACAAGAAGAGCACCCCAGAGACGGCGGGGGGTAAAGGGCCTTCTTGTGTTTGGTCCTATTGAGTTGTCTCTCGTCTTCCCTCTTGGCAGCCTTTATCACTGTCACCAGAGTATTTCCTCCCCCAAATGACTGTCCCTTGAAATGTGAATAAGCACATTTAAAATTTTATGACCTATTTTTCCATTTATAGTCATACTTGTGTCAAAATATTATCTTCTGTAGGTAGATACACTCTCTACTCTTGAGTGCTCCCTAAATTTTGTACAGTAGTAACACATGAGTTATTGGAGGACACGCTGGAAACCCCCTAGGTGAGAAGAGGTCCACTTCCCTATTTCTTTATGCCATAGTAATTGGAAATCATGCTGGTGTATTTGCCGGTTTAGAAATACAATTGCAGTAGATAGTGATGGTCCCATATATCACTATGTGATTTACAGTAACATAGAAAATTGGGTCTTTGCCCTATAATGCCTTCTTTATTTGGAATGCTCTTTCTTCACCCTTTTAATATAGTTTTTATAGTAAAGCTGCGCCCTTATATTATGTCAGCACATTACATAATTGGAATTTTGTAATTATCTACTTCATATTTGCCTAATTACTCCTTTCAGGGTTTATTTCATTATGCATTCAGATTATTTAAAGTATGATGTCATTTTATATACTCTACTACTACCACTGGTGTTTATTTTTCTAATACTTAAATAATATAAAGAAAAGAAATTTATGTTTATCCTGTGTAAACCACGTTCTTCCCACACATGGTGTGAACCACCTCTGTGTTCTTTAGAACAATATACTTTTGGGGGACCTCTCCACAGGGCGTCCAGCCCGTAGATGGTAACTAGATCAATGGCTAGAGCTTGTCCACACTAGATCTTCCCAAGAGGAACGTCAGGTACAAGGAATGACAATTAAGTCCATGAACTCATCCTAGAAAAAGCATTGTCTGCCTCATTGCTGAATATTGCTGTGGTCACCAGATGGTCCCGGGAGTACTTCAAAGGAGACAGAGTGAACTTAATTGTGAGACCTTGTGCTAATAATGCAAATAGTTTATCTTTTTAGTCAACAAAGGTGCACACACAGAAACATGGTACAAGGGACAGCATGTTTTTCAGTGTCCAGATGATGTTCTGTGTATCACATGTTGGAGGTTATAAGCCTTAGTAGGCAAAGGGAAAGCTACCTTCATGTCATTATATCACATTTCCTGTTTCCCTTCACTTACCAACTAAGGACCTTGAATAACACTGGCTCTCTGAGGGGACAGCAAAGAGCTGAGAAAGGGAAACGAAAGCTTCTGTTCTCAGCTTATTGTTAGTAAGCTAGAAAAATAGGTGCTCTGTCTAAGAAAACTGTTTATCTGTTATTTTGCTGTTTTTTTTCTCTTTTAGAGAAAAGAGGAAATAGGTTACATTAGGAAGGTTGAATTTAGAAGCCCTCCCACTAGCTGGCAAAGACTATTTCAAACTACTTTTGATATACTTGGAAGGAGGGGCACTTTGAAAGGTTCAGTAATACACGTCTTAGCTAAACTACTTTTAGAGAGTCTTTGCAGATGCTGTACAGTTTTGGGTTTTAAAGGCTGGAGGAGGGTGGGAAGACGAAGGAAGCGATATGGCATTCTTTTCTGTGAGTCCACTTACTTGGCTTGTCATGGTTTTTAATGCCTTGCTATAGTCTTTTTAATCTTCTTACCAGCCCTTAAGTGGGCGGTTCTAGCATATTAACTCAAAAAGAGACAATCATTGTCCTGTGCTGCTTTTTCAGACAAAGGTTGAGTTCCCTGCCCAAATGTTTGGGATTAGAAGTTTTTCAGATTTTTGATATTTTCAGATCTTGGAATATTTGCATATGCAAAATGAGCTATCATGTAGTTGGAAGTAGGTCCTTAATGTGGATTCACTTATGTTTCACATACACCTTATACACATAGCCTGGAAGTAATTTTACTTTTCCCCTGGGGATGTTTTGTACCTGTTTTGTTTTGTTGAGACAGAGTCTCACTCTGTCATCATGAGTACAGTGCCTCAAGGCCCAGCTAGTTTTTCTGTTTTTATTAGAGACAGAGTCTTGCTCTTGCTTAGGCTGGCCTCGAACTCGTGAGCTCAGGTGATCCACCCAGTGGTTCAAATGACAAGAGACTAGTTAATGACAAGAGATCCTCAAACCACTAGGATTACAGGTGTGAGCCACCATGCTCGGCCTTAACACCTATGTTTGACTGCATTCTGTCACATGAGTTGAGGCATTGAATTTCCATGCATGGCATTATGTCTGCACTCAAAAAGTTTCAGATTTTCACGCATTTCAGATTTAGGGTTTTGGGATTAGAGGGCTGTTCACATAGAGACACCACTGTGGAACAGCATTTGGAAAAGGATTTTTGTCTTTTCTTCATTTTAGATAAAATTCCTTCACCAGAAAGATGTTAAGTTGTGATATTGTGAGCTGCCTTCTGGTAAACAGTTTTAGTTTTAAATCACTATTGAAAACGTAGTATATGCACCAGAAGATAGCCAATTGTACTTCAGATTAATGGAAATTTGCCCACTTTTTTTTTTCCCAGCAAAACAAGGACTGGTACAGGAAATGGAGCTTGTGTTGGCTTGTGTTTGCTTTCTAGGAAAACATAAAAGTAATATTTTGAGGAATCAACTCAAGTCTGGCCTTACCTAGGGAAATTTATAATCTAAAGTTTAAATAACATTTCTGGTTGAATGGTCAAATTCATTTTCTGGAGGTGTTTGTGGTGGCTAAGAACTGTAATCCTAGTGACATAGGAGGATTGTTTGTAGCCAGGAGTTCAAGATGAACCCAAGCAATATCACTAGATCTTGTCTATATAACAAAAAGGAAAAAAAAAAATGAATTAGCTGCATGTGGTGCCACATGCCTTAGTCCTAGCTACTCAGGCAGGAGGATCCCTGGCTTCAGGAGTTTGAAGCTACAATGAGCTATGATCTTTCCACTGCACTTCAGCCTAGATGACAGAGCAAAACTTTGTCTCTTTAAAAAAAAAAAAAAAAAAGAAAGAAAAGATTAATTTTCCATTTGCCTTGACTAGTCATCTTTTTTGGTGTGTCTTTTGAAAATTTTCATGAAGTTTACCATAACAGTCTTTAAAAGGCTAAAACTTTAAGGACTTAAAAGATTTCTAAAGATGCAAATCAAAGTTAAGCAACAAAAGAGCAGTAATATATATGTTATGAAAGGAAATTAACATAAAACAGATGAGGAAAGTCTGTGTATTATGGCATTGTTACTTGTGTAAATATCACTAAAGTATTTTGTTGAGAGCCACTACTAATTTCTTATAGTTTTCTATTAAAGTGGATATATATTGCCAGAAATCAATTATATCTTTTTACATGAGGTTTGAAGAAGTTAGCCGTATGTAGGTAAATGAAGCTTGTTAACACAAACAAAAAGGTGCATCTGGGAGATCTTAGGTGGATCAGCTTCCTCAAGTATGTTGCTTTTGTTTGTCCTGGTCTGAAGGACTGAATTCAGACATTAACTCCACTTTTAAAGTACTTTGTACGCAAGGCAATTGATGTGAGCTCTTTGGCCTTGGGTCAAAGTTGTTGGTAAATGATATTTTAAACATGCGCATGACATGTGAGCAGCTGTAGTGAAGGCAAAATTCCAGGCCTAATTTGTATTTTTCAGAGTAGATCCTTAAAAAGAAGGATTAATGAGTTTGTTAGTTCTTTTTTGGTAATTCTTGCCAAAAGGAGCATAGGCTTGTAGCTTATGTTACCGCAGGACCTTTTAATTTTAATTTACTCCATTATCAAGTTTTATTTATTTCTTTATTTGTTTTTTGACCCTAAACAATAATTACTTATTGTGAAAAGAGATGTCTCTTTGGATTTTACATTGCATTTGCCATTGTCAAGATATTTTTTGAGTTCCGTAAAATCTTGTTCACTTCTTGTGTCTTTAATAGAGAAAGCTGTAAGGTGACACTTATTTTCTGAAATTAAATGTTCCCAAATTCCAAGACAGTGCGAGTCTCTTGTCATTAACTAGTTAGAAAACTAGAGTTAGAAATGACTTAAGAGATCGTGTAATCCAACTTTTTTTTGTTTTTAGATTTATCTTTGTAAATACATATATTAAAAATATTTAAAAAGAGCATTAACTCTCTTTTAGGATTTTATTTTTTAAAAAACTGTTAAAAACGAGAGTCCCTGAGGAATAAGCATTGTTTATAATATATTTTAAGCGAAATTTTCTTCAAATTTCTTAATGCTGAATTGACAAATTTAGCACTTTCCCATATAAAGTGGAGTGAATTAATTCCTTGTTGCCCTTAAGAAAGTTAGGAATCAGGTCAGTTTTTGTTTTTGTTTTTTTTTTGGGGGGGGGGCGTAACATCTTAAACTGTTTAAGTGAAGTATCAAGGTGAATCCCCAAAGAAGGTGCCGATTAAATATCCTTTTATGTGGAAGTGAGGCTGATTAGATCGCTCCCTGCCTTCATGATGCATGTCATCTTAATTTAAAAGTCAGTTCGTTAGAAATGTTCATAAAGGCACTTGTCACGTTAGCTAAAATTTATCAGTCATTCACTAGAATGAATAAATAAATGGCAGTATAGTCACACATTGGAATACCGTGCGTAAGTGAGGATTAATTTTTAGAACAAATTAACATTATTTCAATAATATGAGTCAACCTTGGAAGCATAACACTGAGTGAATGATGCCAGAAGTGAAAATCAGAGAAATGCATAACTCAATTTATATAAAATTACAAAGTGGACAGCAGCAGTTCCAGATGTTAGAAGTCAGGACCTCAGTCCGCTGGGGAGGGAGAAGTCACTAGAGAGACTGGAAGGGTTTTTAGAATGTTACTTTGTGATGTGGGTCTCCTTACCTGGGTGTATTTATTTTGTAGAAAGTCAAAGCATTTGTGTACTTTCTGTATGTGTTTGCTAATTCTCAATAAAAGTTATCCATTAAAAAAATCCAGAGCTTCTATTAAATGGTAAATAACTTATCTACTTTATATTTTCCTTAGGTGGGGATGATGGACAAAAATCTAGGAAGAACAAGCAAGAGGCATTTCCAACCCTGGAGACTGTGTTCACAAAACTCCAGCTCCTTTCATATTTTGATCAGCATCAAGTGACATCTCAGGTAGCCATTTAAAGCTGATTTGTTATGCACTTGGAATAATCCTATTAAATGTTTCTTTCATGCAATATATTTTCAGCCTCAGTTGGTTTCATGAATACATCTTATTTATTACTCAGAAGCATCTCAGACTGTTGGGCAGTTCATTTTTAAGTGATAGATTTAGCATGTAAATATTTTTACCTGATAACGATGGTACTATATAAGATCATCCCCACTGCAATACTTAAGTCATCAGTTTTTGGTCCTGCGTCGCTATTGATAAGGGAGAAATCTGTTGATGACTGAAGTTAAATATTATACAACTGAAAATTAACCAAATACGTTTTTCTTTATAAATCCATTGATATTCAAATAGACATATCTCAAAGTAATATCCGTAGCTATTCTCCAACTGTGAACCAGTAGGATAGTTAAGACCCATAAGGACAAGTTGTTAATATTTTTTCAAATTACAGTTGTGTAAGAAAGCTATTTGATTAGTACATTGTCTTGGTGTCTGTAGTACTATGTTTTAACTTTCATCTAAATAGAATTAACATAAATTCAAATGGTTCACTTATAAAATTAAAATCATTTACCAAAGTAAAAGATTGTTTGGAATATTGGTTATGATTATTTTTACTATTATGTGCACAGATCTCTAACAACGTGCTGGAACAAATCACAAGCTTTGCGTCAGGGACGTCCTATCATCTCCCTCTGGCTCACCACATTCAGCTCATCTTCGATCTCATGGAGCCAGCACTGAACATCAATGGACTAATCGACTTTGCTATACAGGTGTCAAAACCATCGTGTTGCTCTTATGTTTAGGAAAGCAAACCCACCAGGCATCTCGCAATTTTCAGTCACCCAGTTGTTGTACATTAACAGTGTTTTAAGGACAAAACACCTGTTTGCATAATTCAGACATTCTGAATTAACACTCTTCAACTAGCATTTTAATTGTAGCTTTGTTCATAGTTGTCTGTTACATAATTACAACTAATGCTAAAATATATTGTTTTGAAATGTTAGTTTTTGAGGATATTTTTGTCTTTTATTCTTTTACTTAAGGAAAGATAAAAGTTTTTTTGCTTTGTGTAATAGAGTATATTTCAGATTAAAAGAAAGAGAATCCTTTGTAATTTGATTTATCCCACTATAGTCCTTCTTTTCTTTTTTTTCTTTTCTTTTCTTTTTTTTTTTTTTTGAGATGGAACCTCACTCTGTTGTTCTGAGTAGAGTGCCATGGCATCATAGCTCATAACACCCTCAAACTCTTGGGGCTGAGCAATCCCCTTGACTCAGCCTCCCAAGTAGCCAGGACTACAGGCTCCAACCTCAACACCTGGCTAGTTTTTCTATTTTTAGTAGAGAGGGGTCTGGTTCTTGCTCAGGCTGGTCTTGAATTCCTGAGAATTCCTGAGCTCAAGCAATGTGCCCACCTTGGCCTTCCAGGGTGCTGAGATTACAGGTGTGAGCCACCCCGGCTGGCCACTTATCTCACTATATTTTCCCATTGTATTTGAATTCATTCATTATCTTCTGCTATTAACAAATATAAATATGACTTAGTTTCCATTGCTTATTCCACAGGAGGTGTTAACTGCTAATAAAAAGAAAATAATGACCAAATAATTTCTTATTAGAAGGGGGAAAGGGAGGAAGAAGTGAGGAGTGAGGATGTTCTCTAAAATTATCCAGTCCAGAAATGTGTACTGCCATAAAGTTTCAGTAACTTATTTCACTACCAAGTACTTCCTGATTGTATGTATGCTGATGTCTAGACAGAAGGACAAGTCTATAAATTGGAATAGGAGTAAAAATAAAAAAAAAAAAATTTCATTGGGGTGTGTTTTTCTGAAGTTATAGTTAATTAAAATGGCTCAGTATATTCATGGTTTATTAAATATCTTTCCTATCCCTTTTAGCACCTACATTTTTATGCCATCTTTTCTCCTATCGTAGTTACTAAATGAACTGAGCGTTGTGGAAGCTGAACTGCTCTTAAAATCCTCCAGCCTGGCAGGAAGTTACACAACGGGACTGTGTGTCTGCATCGTGGCTGTTCTCAGGCGGTATCATAGCTGTCTGATCCTGAATCCTGATCAGACAGCCCAGGTGTTTGAAGGGTTGGTATACAGATGTTTGGTTTCCCAACTGTGATGAAATATTATGATAGTTTTAAGATAAAAGTAGTCTGTTTCAGTAAAAACATAGTTAAAGAATATTTGGAGATTTAAGCCCGTTGGGTGTGTTCTTTTTAATGAGGTCTAGTTTCTTCCTCCCTTCTCTGCTGCCTCCCCTCCCCCTCATTTCTGAGAGTATCCAGCATCTTGGCTTAGCAACAGGGAACTCTTGTGAATTCTTTGTTCATATAATCTCAGTTTATATTTGGAGACTCTAACACCACATAAGCTTTGTACACATTGCATCTTAGAAATTTTATTCTTCAATTTCATTTGTATGTTTAGAGCTACCCTAAAACAAATTACCATATATACCCGAGTATAAGCCGAGTTTTTTTCGGCACAAAATTTGTGCCAAGTTCGGGTTTTTCGGCACAAATTTTGTGCCGAAAAAAGTTGGCTTATACTCAAGTATATAGGTACTTTCTTCTTTCTTAGTCCTTTCGTTTTAGCACTAATGAAACTGGACTAAGGAATTACCAAATATCCCCCACTAGAGACTCAGACTAGGGGGGCCACGGCAGCAACAAGCACTCAAAAACCTATTTAAACTGCTTCTTGTCCCCTCCCCACTGTTTTCTGAAGTTTTTTAAAAACAACGGTAGCCTAATTTTCATTTTCTTCCATTTTCCTCCTGTGCTCAAAAGAATCATTGGGTTCTTTGGTTTCATGTACCTTTAAAAAAGAAATAATCTAGCATATGCAATCAGTTTCTACTTTATTCCCGAGTGGCATCAGTTTCACAGAAGCTCTTCTGGAGGAAAAGGCAATGCTGCCTTTTTTTGTGTATTTATTGTACATTAGGAAGTAAAATCTGATAGCGAAATCTGACACAGCCCCAAACCTTACAAAAATAAGAAGATACTGATCCTAGAATTAATATGATAAAATTAATTAGTAACCTTTAACTACCTTTTGATTTTTAGTGTCATTCTATAGGTCCCAAAACTGAGAATTGGGCTTGTTATATGATGTGATTGGTGAAGTTATATACACAACCCCACCTAGCTAAAAATCTTACAGATTTTAATATTAATCTTTCAACCTTGGAGCTCATTCGTGCTACCTAATCTGTATTTCACCTTTTTTTTTTTTTTTTTTTTTAAGAGAGAGTCCCACCTACTCTGTCGCCTACGTTAGAGTGTTGTGGCATCACAGCTCATAGCAACCTTACACTCTTGGGCTCAAGTGATCCTCTTGCCTCAGCCTCCCAAGTAGCTGGGACTACAGGCCACCAAGTGGGGCCGCCACAACACCTGGGTAGTTTTTTCTACTGTTAGTAGAGATAGGGTCTGGTTCATGCTCAGGCTGGTCTTGAACTCCTGACCTCAAGCGATCTCCACTCACCTTGGCCTCCCAGAGAGCTAGGCTAACAGGTGCGACCCACCCTGCCCGGCCTCCAACTTTTTAGCTTTTACTTTATGTCATAAGGATAAGTACTTTTTCTCATTACTATTATTGTACTTATGTGGATAATTATACTGGTTCACATGTTTTCATGTTTTCTTTGTTTTTGACCCATCAAAGAAGTTGAGGAAGTATTGATTGCTGTATGAGGGATTCCTGAGAAACTCGGCTTGTACATCCTAAGCTCTCCTGCTTTCCCCTGAATAGTGGAGAGAGGTCTGGTCTGGGATTCTGGAGCCCCAAGTTCTGCTCTTAGCTTCTCCTGTGAACTAACTCTTTGCCTTTGAGCAAGCCACTTCATTTTTCTGCACCTCAGAATCTCTTTGTGCAGTGAGGAAGGTGAACCAGATGATTTCTGAAGCCCTTTTCAGCTTTAATCATCTGAGTCGCCTTTGATGCTATTAGTGTAGTGTTATAGCTGAATCTTGTATCCATGTATAAGAGGGTAGTAGAATCAGACTCACAGATGGGTCGATGGACCACTAACATTTATTTCTGTGCTGCATGGACTTCTGTGTCATATGAACTGTTAGCAAGGAGCCTACACTTCTGATTGTGAGAAACTGGGGTAATAATGGTACTTCTGAATTAAAGGACTTATAGAGAATGCTGCTAAAAAGAAGGGGCTATATCTTCTTATGTAAAATAAATGAGAATAAACATGTTTCTTATTTACTAAACGAGGGGAATGTGACTCCATATCACGAATTCATCAAGTCCATGCCAGAAATAACTCATACTCTTGAAAATGGATTTCCCAGATTTACCAACTTGAAGAATTGCTGCTTTACAAAGCAGTACAGTTGGAATCCTGCCAAACTGACTGAATTTTTGAATGTTTCTACTGAGAGGGATTCTCTGCTACAACTTTCTTTTTTTGACTTTGTCACAACCACTTAATAGACAGATTCCCGTATAGACTCCTTTTATGAGGAGGAATTTCTTCCATGCTTTTGGTTCTTATTATCAATGACACTTTCAAGAATTTTTCTAATAGCTAGTATTTCTGATATCTAGTATTGTATTTAGTTATTCCCTATTTGCTGTAAAGATTAAGGTCACCAATCTGATAGCTTTTATTCATGGACATATCCTCCTTCAAAAATAATCGAATGATAGCATGCATCTTATCAAAACGCGTGTCTCATTTGTTCGTATGCTTTTCTCCCCAGGTTATGTGGTGTGGTAAAGCACGTCGTAAACCCCTCCGAGTGTTCCTCTCCTGAAAGATGCATCTTAGCCTACCTCTATGATCTCTATGTCTCATGTAGCCACCTCAGAAGTAAATTCGGAGACCTCTTCAGGTGGGTAAAAGAAAATCAGAAGAGAGATGGGATCAGGCCGGTGCTTGTTAGAGACCCCCACCAGCATTGGCACCCTTTTAAATCATGAAAACTAATTGTAATCATGTTAGACAGTTATTTTGATATACTCAAGATTTCCTTAAGATTGAGTATGAAAATACATATTCAATGGCAAAAAAATAGATCATTGCACAATGTAAATTTATGATTATAGGTTTTGTTTGTCTAAGGTTGAAGTGATTTTAGCACATAAACTACGCAACTTAGACTAAATGTTATTTCTTCAACAAATAAACTATTTTTAAGATTTTGCATTCTCTTTAAGTTTTACAGACATGATACATTTTAGCTACATCATACTAAAGTGGTGAATATTTGACATATAAAGATAAGTTTCAATAAAGCAGGTTTTTGTATTTTGCTGGATTTATATCCCTCTTGATTCCGATATCCCCATTTCCTGAACTGACTTGTTATGTTACTTTGGTTGGGTTTAATATTCTCTCAGCATCATTAAGTTGCATAATTTTTCATATCCTAGTAATTCATAGACGGTTGTATAGGGTCATTCAATTTTCTATGACTTTTCCAGGTTGTTTTTACTTTTTTCTTTTTTAAGAGAAATAATTTACTGTTTTATTAAATCACCTTTTCACAAGTTAAGTGTTTGTAATGATGACCAATACCCTTGTCGAGTAACATTAAATCAATGTACGTTAAAGGAAGTTTGACAACTTCCTTTGTACTACATACTTTTTTGTGATTCAAATTCGACTTGACAGATACTGTCTTGTGTGTTTTAGTATAAAAAAAGGATAACTGAGTTAATTATAAGAAGATACTGCAATTCTTCTTACTTGCTGTCTTGGAGTTTAAATGCTATCCTTCTCAGGTCCTGAATTTTATTCCTGTCAGTAAATCTTATTGCTTAAGTGACATTTTAATGTTTAACGAGCCAGAATTTTTTTTTTTTTTCAGTCACATTTATTCTTTTTACAGGAAGGTTTTTTTTTTTTTATTAAATCATAGCTATGTACATTGGTATGATCATGGGGCATCATATACTAGTTTCACAGACCGGTTGACACATTTATATCACACTGGTTAACATAGCCTTCCTGGCAATTTCACAGTTATTGTGTTGAGACATTTGCATTCTACATTTACTAAGTTTCACATATACCATTGTAAGATGCACCACAAATGTATTCTCACCAATCC